>JACCIB010000764.1:0-88650 GCA_018906965.1 Philotrypesis tridentata | reverse complement strand
TTCCTTACGCTTATGTGTTTTTCTAGCGGCATTCGAAAGCTTGCTAATACCGCCGTATGCGGAAGGAAGATAAGGGTTGTAGTAAAGATTTACTAGTGAATTATCCATAATACACAATTTTTATTCTTTTAATTCACAAGCTTGTTTACAGCTTTATTTCTTAGATTTTTTAATATTTTTTGCTGTATTCTTCTGTTTCTTCTTCTTCTTCCTCAAGGCGTTCTTGATACGGGGAAAAGAACTTTTCAAACGTTATTTTGCTCACCATACAACAAGCTGTCATCAATGCTAAAGTTCTCTCATCCGGTGGTGTTTCACCCGCTAACATACGGGAAAATGCGTATTCGGCTAAAATTCTGTCAGCTTGACGGCGATCTCCTTTTTTGTCTGCATAAGTCAAATCGTGCTGACGACAAGCCTCATCTAAAGGGTTTATACCAACATCGCCTCGTTCAATACGCTCAGCCAATTTCGTACCAGGTCCGCAAAATTTGTAACCAGGTACATGCATTTCAAAAGGAAGTAAATTAATTAATTCATCTAAAGCACTATTCTGATCTTCTTTTTTTTCGCTATAAATAACTGGTTCTTCTTCTTCTTCTTTGTTTTGGTCGAAGCGGTTAGCGTCTTCCATTTTGTGTTCCTATAACTGGTTTTCTTTGGGAGTAGTAAAAATTTTTTTTCGTACACTGACACCCACTGGTGGTGTAGCAAAATCTTGATTCTCATTATCCTCCTGGCTGGCTATTGATGTACTACCGCTGCTGCTGTCTGATTCATCATTTTGTTGTATTGGAAAGATAGCAGCGCCATCTGTTTATCAGCTACCGTTTGGGTCATGTTTTTCAATATACGCCTATTTCCAAGGTATTCTCTTGGAACACACAAATCGTGAAGCACATTGGCAAATTGCAAATGCCCTGGTGGTGGTACAGCAGATTTTCTTTCTCTCATAGCGTAATTTATCAAATCAATAATATTACCATTACTAACACGCTTTCCATGTATGGGTAATACCACCATTGTGATCCCACTTTATATTATCACTAACATGTAACCGTTTAGCTGCATTATTTCTGTAGCGTGCTGGTACAGTTTCAATAATAGCATCGTCCCTATGTATTTCCTCATCTTCTTCGTTTTATCATCTCTGCTGTCTTTCTTAATTTTATCAACACACACATCTATATTGTCATTATTTTTGAAATGTAAATAACGCTGCAGGACTTCACGATACAATGACCATTTTTCTCTCTCATTTTTATATAATGGTGAATTTAATATTTCACTCATTTCTGCATCCAACCTACTAGTCACGGACCCCGGTGTTTGTACAGATTTTAACATCTGATTTAACTGCTGTTCTGGTTGTCGTTCGCAAGCCGTTAGTGTACATTGGAGACGATCCAAAGATTCTTGTGGTAATAGAACCATTTTTCGAGCATGTTCCATTTTATCTGCTGATGAGGGCCGACAAAACTGTTCCAATAATAGGCGCAAGTAATGCAGGTAAAAACCCACCACGTTGTACAATAATTTTCTTCTTCTTCGATAAACTCACAGAAGGTTCTGCTAATCGTCGAAGAGTATTTACGTCTAATGTATTTTAGATGTGTATGTCATACATGTAAGTATGACTTTATCCCTCGGTAGTTATTTAATGTGCTTGTTGGCTTTATCGATCTCTCCGAGGCAATCATGTGGAAAAGGGTTAGAATAAAAAGGCCCTTTTCTTATATCATCAACGTTTCGGCGAACATTGTCGCCCTCATCAGGACACTGTCGAAAGTTTTTAATATAAATATAAATATAAAATTACAGAACAATTTTTTAAAACAATATTCTTAGAGAACTTACATATCGGAGCTGTCGTGATTTTTGTACATCTCAATGATGTTTTTCCCCCCGGCTATTTAATAGCGGGGGACGAGAGACGCCGAGCGACACCGTTATTATTTATATTTCTCTGTCGGCTAATTTCTCAGAAGTGAGGAAGTAGCCAACAGCCGTCGCTTATATATAATGTGCTCGACTCATGATCTTTAACGCGGTTTTGTTTACAAGTGACGTCACACATCACCTCATCTGTTCGATGTATATAAACAGAATACATGTATTCACATTTAACTTTTCAGCTGGTAAATCAAATGTGTGTACACATTATTGAGTTTTTGGGTATCCTCCTTTTTATTTATACCGTTTTTCTGTAAATGTATGTACATCATTTCCGAGATCAATCTTTTATTTAGATTACTCTCCCTGTCTTTAATACGGTAATCTTCGAAATTGAAAACATGGTTGTACTTTTCTTTATGCTCGGAAATGACATTGTCTTTGGATTTTCTGTGCTCCTCAACACGTGTACACACATTTCTTTTTGTTTGGCCGACGTATGTGGCAGTGCAGTCATTACATTTAAGTTCGTAAACAACATTATTTTCCAAGTGCTTTTCTTTTTTATCTTTACCCTTTACAATAATATTGCACATCTAACTATGTATCTTTGGAATAGTTGTTATGTTGTTACGCCTCAAAGAATGCTGCACACACTCATAGAAACCGCCGATGTATGGTATGCCAACGCAATTACGATATGTATTTTCTCTTGACCGTTGTTCTGGTTGTCTCGTTGTTTTGACTTGCGACAGTCGTTTCTTGACATATTTATTAATGAACTCAACAGGGTAATCATTTTCAAGCAGCAAATTCTTAACAATATTAATGTTTTTCTCATGAAAACATCTACTTGATAACTTTACTGCTCGGTCAACTAAATTATACACCATGGCAATTTTTTGGGTAATCGGATGTTGAGATTTAAAATGCAAAAATCTGCCAGAGAAAGTTGGTTTTGTGTACCAATCAGTTTTTATATTACCTGTTTTGTTCACCAATAAAACGTCTAAAAAGCTTATGGATTTGTTTACTTCCATTTCATGTGATATGTAAGTTCTCTAAGAATATTATTTTAAAAAATTGTTCTGTAATTTTATATTTATATTTATAATAAAAACTTTCGACAGTGTCCTGATGAGGGCGACAATGTTCGCCGAAACGTTGATGATATAAGAAAAGGGCCTTTTTATTCTAACCCTTTTTCACATGATTGCCTCGGAGAGATCGATAAAGCCAACAAGCACATTAAACAACTACCGAGGGATAAAATCATATTTAGATGTGTGACATACACATCTAAAATACATTAAACATGGACCGTGGATCTTCACCGGTTTTAAATAATGTTTCCTTTGACGATATTGAGAGAATACATGGAGCTGACGCGAATGTGTTTCGAAATTAACGTATAAACCAGTGTTCTTTTTCCGATATGTCGATGATATTATCACTTGTATTCCAAAAACAAAAGTAAATGAAACATTAAAAGTATTCAATTCATATAACAATAGACTCCAATTTACACATGAAATGGAAGTAAACAAATCCATAAGCTTTTTAGACGTTTTATTGGTGAACAAAACAGGTAATATAAAAACTGATTGGTACACAAAACCAACTTTCTCTGGCAGATTTTTGCATTTTAAATCTCAACATCCGATTACCCAAAAAATTGCCATGGTGTATAATTTAGTTGACCGAGCAGTAAAGTTATCAAGTAGATGTTTTCATGAGAAAAACATTAATATTGTTAAGAATTTGCTGCTTGAAAATGATTACCCTGTTGAGTTCATTAATAAATATGTCAAGAAACGACTGTCGCAAGTCAAAACAACGAGACAACCAGAACAACGGTCAAGAGAAAATACATATCGTAATTGCGTTGGCATACCATACATCGGCGGTTTCTATGAGTGTGTGCAGCATTCTTTGAGGCGTAACAACATAACAACTATTCCAAAGATACATAGTTAGATGTGCAATATTATTGTAAAGGGTAAAGATAAAAAAGAAAAGCACTTGGAAAATAATGTTGTTTACGAACTTAAATGTAATGACTGCACTGCCACATACGTCGGCCAAACAAAAAGAAATGTGTGTACACGTGTTGAGGAGCACAGAAAATCCAAAGACAATGTCATTTCCGAGCATAAAGAAAAGTACAACCATGTTTTCAATTTCGAAGATTACCGTATTAAAGACAGGGAGAGTAATCTAAATAAAAGATTGATCTCGGAAATGATGTACATACATTTACAGAAAAACGGTATAAATAAAAAGGAGGATACCCAAAAACTCAATAATGTGTACACACATTTGATTTACCAGCTGAAAAGTTAAATGTGAATACATGTATTCTGTTTATATACATCGAACAGATGAGGTGATGTGTGACGTCACTTGTAAACAAAACCGCGTTAAAGATCATGAGTCGTGCACATTATATATAAGCGACGGCTGTTGGCTACTTCCTCACTTCTGAGAAATTAGCCGACAGAGAAATATAAATAATAACGGTGTCGCTCGGCGTCTCTCGTCCCCCGCTATTAAATAGCCGGGGGGAAAAACATCATTGAGATGTACAAAAATCACGACAGCTCCGATATGTAAGTTCTCTAAGAATATTGTTTTAAAAAATTGTTCTGTAATTTTATATTTATATTTATATTAAAAACTTTCGACAGTGTCCTGATGAGGGCGACAATGTTCGCCGAAACGTTGATGATATAAGAAAAGGGCCTTTTTATTCTAACCCTTTTCCACATGATTGCCTCGGAGAGATCGATAAAGCCAACAAGCACAGTATTTACGTCTTTACGCAGATTCGTTTTATGCTTCTTTTGAAGAGGTATGTTTCCAACAAGTACATTTAATGCACACTCAGAGATACGGCTAACTATTTTATTATCTAATCTTTGTATAAGAGCATTCCTTTGATTAGTATTAAGATGATAGATAGCCTCAAGAATCACAGCTTCTTTCCGCCGAAACGGTGAGTTGTTGTGGGGAGCCATTAGAGAGAAACAACCGGTGTTAGGTTGGAAGATTGATCGCTCTTACTATTTTTTTATGTACATACACGTACTGGTGTTCGTCACTTGGAAAAATACAACTTCGAAATCGACAATTTTCGACTGTATCTTGTTTCAAATCCAGTAAGAGATAACCGTAAGCTTTTGAAGTTGCATCCCAATAAGTCTCTTGTAAAAACTTTGGATTATCTGGATATATTTGTCGTGAAAGATGTAAAATTTGCGATCTATCGCGTAAATTTCTAAAAATTACTATATACTACGCGTTCAACGATATATCACGTTGGCCTTTACCTTGATGAAATATATTCTGGCTGATGTAGAATACCGAAAGCGAGTGATGGTGAGAACCTTTTGAGAAAATGTCAATAATTGCTCCTCCAGACGATGTTTCACGCATTAAATCGTCAATTATTATTAGTTTACGCCTTGGATCGTTAGCGTAGTCTGAACTTTGTGGTAACCCTTCACGAAATTCAATGTTTCTACCTTTAAAAGTCTTGTAACTCGATTGCCACTCTGCGTAGTAAACAATAATACGTTTGATTTCTGTGTCACACAGCTGATCAATGTATTTTATGAATTTTTTTACAAATTCTGTTTTACCGCAACCTATTGGACCACACAAAATCGAAGTGAACGGGTGTTTCCAGTGCATAGACATTGCAAATACTAACGAACTCTTCGCCGATTACAGTGAATACAAGGCTTTTTGTAGCATTATCAGAATAAGAATGGAGGGGGAAGTTTTCTCCTAAATAGACTATTCGTTCAGAGTAGTGATGACGTAAGACTGATCCAACATTACTAAGTTAAGAAAAGAAAACACGTATAATTGTAGTGATCTTCTGACGGCAAACACAGCATTTTTTCATTCTTGGTCCACATTTCATGCAAGTAAGAATATGCCCACATGGCAAAAATACTATTTCGAGTTTTTCATGATAGCATATTTTACAAAGATGTTCATTACCGCTGGTTTTTTCTTTTTCATTTGTCTCTACATGGTTGTTTTCATTTGTTTGATTGGGAAATTTTAACGGTCCACAAACGTCTCGTCCACGGTCCATGGGCGTCAAACATTCATTAACAACAATCGGCACGTTACCACAAGGTTTCTTACAAATAAATCGGCAGCGTCCACCCCAACGTTGATGTTCCACCATAGGATTATCTCCTTCTTTCCAACGACAAATCTCCGTTGAACATTCAAAACATCGTACTCTATCGATCTGTTTGGTAAAGTAAAAACCTGCTGCTGCTAGCTCCGCCGGTTGTACATGTTGAGATGACCAGTTCTCAAAACTTTGCAGTCTTACTACTTCAAATCTATAATCCATGGCGATGTTAACACATTAAGATCTAACGTTATATTGATACGAGCTGTACCATGACATTCCTTTAATACTATTCTAGAACGAGCTATGTAGTGTAGATATCAAGGTTGAGAATTCACGATTGTTAGATCATATAACAAGAATGTGCAAATCATCAAATTAATTGTAAACAGTAGAAGCGGGTATTACGATAATCATAACGAATATTTAATAAATATCAACACAGAAATATATCTTTACTAATAGTTTTAGTTTATTTCATTTCAACATTTTATTTGATTTCATTTCTACATTTTACTATAGAATGCACAGTTTATTATACTCCAGAGAATTCTATCACACCGTTACCTTTATACAATAAAAATAATTTTATTTTGTTAGCTTCTTCGCGCAAACTTTGAAGAAATTCGCTATTGTTCACCAATGCAGTAGATACTCGTGAAGGTAGGAATATTTGGAATTCAGCGTCTAAATCGGCTGTGATTTTCTCGCCATAGTGTGTGCTGACGTTGTTTAACTTTGTTATCATGTATCGATGGTCAACGACAAGCTCGGTTACTTTCTTTGATGGAAGGAAGGTTCCACTAGCAATTCTGTTAAGAGTTTTTAGATCCATCTATAAAGATATATTTTGCTAGATTAATAATTTATACATTACTGTGATAATAATAAGTTAATAATAGATATACATACTTTTGATTAAGAAAATTTGCGGTGTCTGCTACAGCTCTACACGTCTTTACAAGACGGTATTTGGAACAAGATGGTATTGCTTGAATATGTGCTCCTACTTATATACAGATCCCCCACCATCGTCATCTTCATGATTTATTAGTGCTGAGGTTGTTAAAAAGATTGCTAGTGGAAGGCCTGAACTCGCTACGAATAAGAACATTGCTGATACTTTTCTTGATTCATCATTGGACGGTTTAATATAAACGTGGGGGTTAACTCTTGGCCAATCAAACGAACTACTGTTGTTTTCTTTACTCATCATTGGACTGTTTTATGTAGAGGTGGGGAGTGCTTCTACTGGTTGGCCAATCCAATGAATCGCTGTTTACTATGTACTGGTTTACACGTTTTCGACTCCTGCTGAGTAATGACATCATGGAATGCAGTTCGACGAATAGCAGTATTTGATAACACAATTTCACTCTGTTGTGAAATG
Organism: Philotrypesis tridentata; assembly: GCA_018906965.1. Taxonomy (NCBI): domain Eukaryota; kingdom Metazoa; phylum Arthropoda; class Insecta; order Hymenoptera; family Pteromalidae; genus Philotrypesis; species Philotrypesis tridentata. Next base: position 81,214 of record JACCIB010000764.1, on the reverse strand, counting down.
ATCAATTGTCGAATCGAATCAAAATTTATTTCTTGGCTATTAGCAAAATTTAAACGTATACCCTTAATTTTGCATACAAAATCTGTAGAACCATCTGGTTTTTGACATTTGTACGCATAAAATTTAGGACCTCCTGATATAATCTTGATCATTTCTGGTGATGTAGAAAACTGAATCTGTATCATAATAAAGTGCACGAGGTCCTAATAGATGTAAATATTTAAAAAGTTTAAGCCGTGCCTGTGCTGTAGTAAAAGCTGCTACCACAACATTCGTTGTTGGTGATCCCGTCGTGAGAGTTTCTACTGTGTAAAACCAATTGACGTAAAGAGTGTCGTCATTAACAGGTAAAATACCATTAACAGTTATTTCTGCACTTGTTAATAATTCTATCAATCTTTCAGGTGTTTTTACTACTTCTGTCTTCGTCATATTTTCACGCTGTCCAAATTTACCCCATAATGAATTTAAACACAGTTTGGCAACGGAGCGTAAACGAGCATTGTAGCTTATATTATTATTTTCCAAAGTAATACCATCAGTGTCTCTCATTTGTGTTATATAGTGTTGTTTCTCTCCTTCTGTACGACAGTTAGGAGGAAATCCTGATGCTTTTGCTTTTCGTTCATAGAATGCATCTATATATTTGCTGAATAAGCCTCCTTCGCGAGTAGTACGATCGCATTGCGTCATTTCATATTGCCAGATCTCATATACTTCTTGAACAATATAACCCATTTTCACAGCTTCTTTGACCTCTTCGGAAACCCATGTACCGTGTAAAATACGATCGATTATTTCATCATGCGTACAGTTATGCTGTATCATTTCTTCGCAACATGTTCGACAAAGCGGAAACATCAATTTATTGTGCATTTTTACAGGCAGAACAGGACGATACATATTTCGTGGTGGTAGAATTGCACAAGAAATTAAACCGTTTACTTGAGATATGTCATTGTTTGCGTCTATTATTTGACTACATTCTTCTTGGCCTACATATATCTTCGGATGCCCAATAGGATATTTGGAATACTTGCATATGTATGGGTATAATGAACACACATCCACATATTTAATTTTTTCTCCTTCTTGACAGTCTATCAAATAGTATTACCTGTTCTACCGCCAAAAAAGGCATCTCTCGAATCCAAAGGTTTTCGTTCCACATTTTGCTCATTTTCTTTCACAAATTGTTTTAAATGATCATTTTCATCAACCTCCTTGTTAAAATCACATTCCCATTTTTCAATCAGTCTGTATCCACTGGTTCTTATTTTGTTTGATATGACTAGTGTTCTCTCGTATCTGTCATCCATTGTTTCATCGTTTGATAATACCAAGTCTCTGTTTATTCTGTAGCAATGTGGACAACCATGCCAAAAACAACCATGAAATTGTAACACTGTACCTTTATTTTGGTTGTCATCATGTGTTTCACAAAAGCTGTCTACGAGGATACCTTCAACTAATCTTCTCTCTCGGCCATGCCCAGCGTGTTCTATATAACAATTCAAAACACGTTGCTCCATCCAATACAACCATGCTATAGCCTTGCAAGATTGATTATTCGTTCTTCTATAACCGCGAGATGGAATTATACCAATTTGATTCATGTTTAAAAAGTTTTTGCGAAAAACACGCATACATGTTGATGCGATGGTTGTACACTCCGAAAATGGATCAACATTAAACTCCATAAAATTTTTTCGAAAACCTACACAAGCAAGTCTTAAAATTGCAACATCTTGTTTACAATATTTTACAATTTCACTTTGAAAGTTAAAAATATAGTTGTTTGAAGTTTGTTCATTATACCACTCGAAGAATTTGCTTCTTGGATGTACGCCCATTGTACCAGGTGTATACATTTCTACTGGAGGCATTTGCCCAACATAGTTCTGATTTTCAGGTGTGTTAAATAGATGTGGAAAGAATCCTTTTCCAAACTCTGATAAACCATATGCCTTTGGTAAACTGTTTAATGCCATATGAAAGTAATTTAGACTATCAATGAATTTAACATGTAAACTTTCTATTAGGATGATTTTTGAACCATTCATTATGACAGAAGGTGATGAGCGATTATTTTCATACCGTTCGACAAGATATTTAAATATAAATTGTGCATCAAAACCTTGAGAATTATGGGCTATACATATAACTTTTACAAACTGGTTTCTTGGTTGTAATACAAAATCCAACAAATTTTTTACAGGATTTTCTGTAAAAATATGTTCACGCACACCACAGAATAGACATGCAGTTGAAATATCGTCGTTTTCTATACAACGGGTGCACACTTGTTGTACAACACATAAATTTGGTACATGAAGTTTCTTTTCTGCATCTCCCGGAATTGCTGATGCTTGCTGTGTTTCAAAATCATAGAATAGATATAGGAAATCATCTGATTTTTGCTTATTCTTTAATGGGAGCACGTGGCATAAATGATTAATAGGTAAACGTTTTTTACACGTTTTCCAAAAAGATTCACCACATATGTGTCTTTTTTCGTTGCGATTTTCTATGCGTACCGTTTTATAACAATATTGACAAAATTTGATTTTTTCGCATGTACTAGAGGTTCGATTAAATGAACCTATTAATAAATGGTTGTTATAGCATTCGTCCCCAAAAAATGTTCTAAGACAATGGTCACACTGTTTTAAGTTTTCAGATATTGCACACATTGGTACTCTCATACATTTATAGCACTTATTTGAGCATCTATGGTCTTTCATACGAATGTAACTCATGTTACAAGGTATACAATAGCCACGGCTTCCTGTTGCACCTATTAAATTTAAAATCGGCTGATAGTGATGTGAATCTTCATAATACATAATGTTTAGAGTGTAATCAATTCTACCATGGGTTTCTAAAACAAATCTTGTACCATCGTAACATGGTGGACTTCCACGTCCAAAAGTTCTAAAAAAATATACAACAATAGCAGCACCTTTTTCGGTAAAAAATATTTGAAATCGATGGATTTCTTCCAGGCCACAGCTTCCGGAGGTATTTGAATATCTGCTAAAGCTCTTAATTGTTCAGCTGCATTTTTTTTGAGCTCTTGCATTTGTTCGTCGAATGGATACATAACGATTATGTAACTGTCCCGTAAGTATTTGTCGTCTTAGAGCATAAGCATAAGCTACAGCCAAACTACGTGGTAAACACAAATTATCATCGTTTCGGATTTGGGCTATTGAGTTTTTGTTTACAGCTTCCTCAGTTAATTTTACACGACCGGTTCCTGATACATTTTTTACTATTGCACAATTTATAGATAAATCATCTTTTATGTCAAAGTCGTTCATGCTTTGTACTGCATTATACAATAATTACCAAAGATCATCTGATTTGAAATCTTGAGCTAGCCGAAAGGAAAGCCATAGAGGACCGTGATTAAATCTTGTGGAATTAATGGTCACGCCAACATAGTCAGTAGGGTCACTTTGATCACACAGTTGTCGATGTAGATCACGAATACATCCTTCTAACCAATAATAAACATCAACGTCTGGAGGTGGTGCGGCTATTACTCCTCTAATTTCACGGCCTCTATAGCCAAAGCGTCGATAATGTCGATAAGATTCTCCTTGGATAATAAATTGCGGTTGTCGCCCTTCACCATTCTGCATAGTTATATCTGTAATATTTATACACCTTTAAGATGTAAAAATACTAAATAAAAATTAATATGTATTTACCATTTGTCACTGCTACATCATCTTCTTCTTCTTCTTCCTCTTCTTCTTCTTCTTCTTCCTCTTCTTCTTCTTCTTCCTCCTCTTTTTCTTCTGTAAACGACTCAAACCCTGAAGGAGTGGCTGCTTTACTACCGCTACTGTTACTGCAGGTACTGTCACTGCAGGTATCGCAGCTACTACTGCTGCTACTACTACTGCTGCTACTACTGGTGCTACTACTGCTACTACTATTTCTGCCGTAATTGTTGGTTATAGCTACATGCTCCGATGATGTTGATGGTTGAGGTTCAATATCTTCTTGGTATTTGCAAAGTTTGATAAATATGTCTCCTCCTTCATCATCTAGCATTTCATTAATAACTAAACCATGGAGAAAAAAGAATTGTTTGAGCATAATTTTTCATATAGAGTCGGTGTAGTTTTAGTTCATATTGAGTCGGTGTAATTTTTCAAAAAAATTTTTCGAAAAAAATTTTTCAAAAAAAAATTTTTCAAAAAAAATTTTTCAAAAATAATTTTTCAAAAAAAAGTTTTTCAAAAAAAAATTTTTCAAAAAAAAATTTTTCAAAAAAAAAATTTTTCAAAAAAAATTTTAAAACACCATTTTTAAATAAAATTATGTGAGCCAAAAAAGTTAACGAAATCAATAGAGTACGTCATATACATGTACCAAAAAAGTGAACGAAATCAATGGACCTCGTCATATACACGAGCCAAAAAAATGAACGAAATCAATGAACATTGTCATATGCATGAGTCAAAAAAGTGAACAAAATCAATGGACCTCGTGATATACATGAGTCAAAAAAGTGAACGAAATCAATGGACCTCGTCATATACATGAGTCAAAAAAGTGAACGAAATCAATGAAACTCGTCATATACATGGGCCAAAAAAGTGAACGAAATAAATGGAACTCATCATATACATGAACCAAAAAAGTGAATGAAATAAATGGATTTCCTCATATACAGATGAGCCAAAAAAGTGGATGAAATAAATAGATTTCGTCATATACAGTATATGAGGAAATCCATTTATTTCATTCACTTTTTTGACTCATCTGTATATGAGGAAATCCGTTTATTTCATTCACTTTATTGGCTCCAAAAGTTTAATAATTTATATATAGGTTAGTAAACCAATAATAAAAAATACTTACGATGCTGATCTATGATACGCCTAGCCAATGGTTGTGATTGGATGTTGCGCTCTCTCATCACATTTACCAATAAAGAGAGTACATCCCTGTTGCGGAAAGCACCGGCATCGAACATGTAATTCAGTGTGACAATGTCACACTGACGTAAAAAAAATCGAAGTTTATGTATTAAATATTCGACCGATAATTTTTCGAGCGATTGATTATTTAACGCCACGCACACACTACGCATATAGGGGTTGCGTGTATACGCTATGTGTAAAATTAAGCGTAATATTTTAATTAAATGCGCGGCCGTTGCACGGAACATTTTTTTGTTTAACGAATATACTACAGCTCGCAAAGAAAGACAGAAAAGGAATACTGACAGAAAGTGGCCTGCATTCAATCTTAAACGACATAAACGTTTATGCTGCTATATTCATTTTTCATTCAATCAGCGACAAAAGCCTTATAACATGGCTCTACATATGTAGTGAAATGTTACGCTCTTCATTAGCGGTCGTAGCAAAAGTGCAAGCGCAGCATCACCCACGTGCAACGCGTCTTGATTACGGTGTTCGCGACTTTCGGCACGCAGAAAAAAGCGCAACAGCTTCAGTAGCACGCGTATTGTCTGTCCGTTTAATTCGTTTTTCTTTCGACATGCGAGCTATGAGGACAGCAGCTGTGTGTGTAAGTGTTTTTATTTATTATATTTTTTTATTTAATATTATATTTTCATGTTTTATTTGTTTTGTTACAGTTTGAGTTGTGGCAGCACACAAGAGCCCGGCGTGCGGGGGAGTCGGAGCCGCCTGAGCCCCGACCGGGGCATCGTACATGGCAGCGAATAAGCGTAAGTCTGCTTATATATTATTAAAATTTTTATAAAGATTTAATGGTTTTTTTTGTTTTTATATTTCAGTTCACCCCGTGGCAGACGTTGCGCGCCCTGCGCGGAGCGAGCCGTTGGGCGAATGACAGGTTCCAGGAGGAGGCCTTTTACCTGGACGAGTTATTCTTCCATGAGGTGGTTGAATATGTGTCAGCAACCAGGCAACAGCTGTTAACGTTGGAGTTAACAGCTACTTGTGTTAAAATTTTTGTAGGCAGTGTGCCTATCGTGCATATGTGCCGTGATTAGTTTTTTCGATGATGTCGCTATTTATATAAAGTGCTTTTTTTTCAATTATAATACAGTGTTTTTTTCTTTTTAGTGACAGTGTTCCCTCCCCGGTTTAAAATGTATAGAGAGAGTAAGCGCGAGAGAGAGAGGTTCGCGAGAGAGAGAGAGAGAGAGAGAGAGAGAGAGAGAGAAGGAGAGGCGAGGTAAGCGTGAGAGAGAGAGAGAGGTACGCGAGAGAGAGAGAGAGGGAGAGAAGGAGAGGCGATGTAAGCGAGAGAGAGAGAGAGAGAGAGAGAGAGAAGGAGAGAGAGCGAGAGAGAGGAAGAAAAATAAATCAATGGTGCCACTTTCTGCCAAATACACCCCCTCCTCACGGTTTCCCCCTCTTTTGGGGATCCGAGGGGAGGAGGTGGGAGGTTGACAGAAAGTGGCACCATATACTACTCAACTCTCAATTTATCTCAATCAGTGTAATAAATAATAGCAATAAACCATGATACATGTTACCAAAACGTTAATATAAGGAAGTTTACAAAATTTACATATATTAATATATAATTACATACATTATGATATATGTTATAATATTATTATAATATGAATTTTATTATATTATTATTTATTAATATATGTATGTAAACTATGGGCGAAACGTACAAAAAAAATTTTCTAAAAAAAGTTGCATTTACGCACTCCTATAAGAAATAATAACGCGTTTCTAGCGTTGAAGAAATTTTCATATAAATGTTTCAATAGTTTCATATACTTTTGTATACGGGATCTATTACCGAACTAGAAAAATTTATAGGTAATTTTCAGTCTCTGGGGACCGAGTGGCTGTTCAAGTGAGATCTATACCCGGTCCCCGCAAATCGTAGACCCTACAGGGCGGAAAAATCGCGCGCGTCCTCCCGTACACACGTACATGGGGGACGACTCGAATATACAATAATGACATCTCGTATTTTGATGACAATTTTAAGAAAAGGAATGTACGTATGATATTCTTTGAGTTGAAAACGGTCCATCAAAGCACGCACATGTGTGGACTTGTGTGTGTGTGTGAGAGGTGATATGATATGATATGATAATTTATTACGTCACGGTCAATTAGACCATATGGCGTGGCAATCTATATAGAACAATTTCAATATAATAGTTTTGCTCAACCAAAATATAAATAAACAGAAATAGAATTAAATAAAGAAGGAACGCATTAACAAATACGCATAGAACAGAGATAAAAACTACTAAGAAAACGCAAGTATAATATTACATAAATTCGATGATAATAATTTAAACAATATAATTTTGTTCTAGCCTACTCAAATGGTTGGAATCTCGGTCAGAGGCTCTCAACAAACGGTCCTGACGTTTGAGGTCTTGCTGGCTCTGAAAAGGGCCGATTGATCGGTTTGCGGGAAGCCTACTAAGGCTTTAATGAGCACGTGGGCTCGCGGTAGCGGGGCCTTTGGCGCAGGCGCTTGACGGCCTTGGCGCGGCTGATGCTGCGGCTCCGGGGAGCGTCGGCGGGCGCGTAATATTGCGTCTTCGGGGCCGTAGAACGTTGTATGGGCGATCTTCTTAGAGAACGCCAATGTCCAGAGCTCTCCGCGCGAGGAGGTCTCGCCGAGATGTGGGCGAGAGCCGGCCGGGTAGGTTCGCGTCGGCTGGGCTCGTCGATGGCTTGGTCTTCGCATGGCAATTCGAGGAGCTCTTCGGCTTCCCCGGTGGGCGACGTCTCTCGATCGGGCGTCGACGACCAACAGTAAATGATGGGCGTTGGCGGAGCGTTCTCCCATACGGACACTTGGCGGGGAACCCAAAAGCCGAGTTCTACCTCGCCGATGGGTGTCTCAGGCCCCGGAGGTTGTGGGCTGACGATTGTGGGAACGAGAATCCTAGGAGGGGAGCTCGCCACCTTCCTCTTGCTTCTCCTTCGCTGATTGCGTCGTTGTTTTTGGCACTCGGATCGGCTGCGAACAGAGATGAGCGCGCTGCCCGGAGGAGGGGGAAGAGCCTCAGGCCCCTTAGTCGGGTTCTCCGGGACTACGTCGACCGGGCCATTTCGGGAGACCTGGGGAGTCGCCGTCTCCTCGCGGGAGAACGCGTTCCCGCGATCCGGGAGCCCGGATGGTCGCGGCTCGTCCAGGGTACGCGTGGCTCTCTGGGCTCTTGAAAGAGCGAGGTTTCCGGGAATATTCACCGGTCGACCTCTCTCCTCGACTGCCTCGAGCCGACTGCGCGAGAAGCGTGGCGGCAGCCCTCGTAATTGCGGTTAACGGGTCGCAGAGGGGGTTCGTCACCTCGAGGTTAGACCGGTATGTTTCTACCGGTCGTAGTCCTCAGCGGCAAGACCCGCAGATGGAGACTCGCGGAGCAGGGAGAGAGAGAGACTACCAGGAGAGCTCATCGGCCGTCCTCTCTGCTCGACTGCCCGGAGTCGAGCAGAGAGAAATTCGGGAGCGCGGACCTCGCTAACAGAGCCCGCGACGGGTCGATGACTGCGCGGGTACAGCGCCGCGGCGGGAGATAGAAGAAGCTAGAGTCGCGTTCGTTGTCAGGCTCTTTATTGATTGTGATGGCCCTAGGTTGGCTGTCCTGGGGGAGTAGGCTCGCGAGTCGAGCGGGGCAGTGCGGCGTGTGCCGGGCGGAGGCCGGGAGTCGACTGATCTCTCGAGCGCTGGGCGTTCGCGCTTTTATAGCGGATCAGAGCGCTGCTCCGATGGGTCGCGGTAGTGGGGGGAATATAGCTTTATCGTGCGCAAGTGGCTAAAGGGAGCGTGTATCAAAATATTCAAACAAACGACGATTAAATATTTCTATGGAAGTACTAAGGCAGATTTTTACCGAAATAGTTTCCCAGAAGCGTAAGCTCTAAATCGTAAACGAATTACGATATGTTTCGGTTTTCGCAAATGGCACTAAAAAGTCAGACGGCACTTGCCTGGCTGACCTCCGCACATCAATCGGTAACTTAGGAAAAAGGTCAGCCAGGTAACTTGATTTATTCCGAGTAAAAATTTTGTACAATATGATACCCAGAAAGTAATTCCTCTGGTTCCTGAGCGAAATCCATGTTAATTTTTCGTAGTACGGTTTAAGCTTAGCTTCCTGACGCAAGTTGACAATATACCTGACTGCCATGTTGCAAAGTCGCTGCAATTTTAACGCAAGATAGTCCGGCAAATTTAAAAAAATCAAGCAACCACAATTAAAATACGGAAGAACTAACGAATTTGTTAACTGCATTTTTAGCTTAGTCGACATTTTTGACGCTTTGTAACGCAATCTGTAAAGACTGTAATCAGAGCAGACAATAACCCACCGCAACGCAGTTCCCGGTGCCGCCAGATGTTAATGCGACACCGAGAACTGCATTGCGGTCGGTTATTGTCTGTTCTGATTGTCCAGTCTGCGTGTTGTCGGCAGGAAAATCTTAATATGCGTTTTATTTATTATTAATAAGCCCTAAAGATGAACCGAAACGGTTCGGAACTTTGGCTTCAAATAAATTATTGGCTCGAAGGGATGGATTTGAGTTATTTCCTTAATCTACAACTATTGTCGAGCGATAAATTCCTTGGTTAATAAATGAGTTTTTATCTCTTTTTCAAGTAAGCGCAAAAATATTTTGGTGAATTTTCTTGTATCTATTACGTGAAAAATCATCTAACATAAGAAAATGCAAAACCATTTTGGCGAATGTATTCCATACGGCATGCTATACATAACCCATATAGCAAGCATTCGAACGACATATTCTCAAAGTATATCACTACGGATTTTGAAATAAAAATTCGTGATAATGTGTTCTCTAATATATTTTTAGACACTGCAAAAATATTTTGGCGACTGTCTTTGTGTATAGTGCGAAAAATTCGCCAAACGTCCCAGCGTTGTGCATATGGGCTATGCCGCGCACCTTCAATCGAAATTTTCTCAAATTATATCACCTCAGATTTTGAAATAAAAATTCATGAGAGTGAGTATTCTAATATACTTTAAGAAACTGCAAAAACACTTTGGCGAATGTCTTTGCGTACAGTGCGAAAAATTCGCCAAAGGCTCCCGCGTTATACACATGGCCCATACCGTGCGCTTTCGAGCACCATTTTCTCAAAGAATATCATCTTGGAAAAAAAATTTTTGAGAACGTTTTTTTATATCATCTTCAATGAAGTGCAAAAACATTTTGGCGAATGTCTTTGCGTACTTTCCGAAAAATTCACAATCTGTCGCCGCATTCTCTACATTCCATGTTCCACTTGCTTTGTGCGCCATTGTCAAAAATTATATCTTTATAATTATAATTATATATAAAATGTTGTACAAAGTGGTAATACAAATGTAAAAGAAAAGAACAGAAAGGGGAGGACATCTTTTTCTTTAATATCCTTCTTTACTGTCCCTTAAATACAAAATTTCTGTTTCCTTTCCTTTTCGTTACTTTTTTCGTATTGCCGATAGACGTATATGCATCTGTGCGCATAGGTACGTGTATTTGTGTATCTAATCAGTCGATCCGAATTCGTGCAGATGAACTCGCACACAAAGCAAGACTTATGCAAACGAAAGTATTGGTAGAATTCGTTATATTAAAGCAAGCGCGATATGCTGGCATATCTGAGTTTTTATTAACTTTTCTTAATACACAGCGTTAGACATCAGTAGACGCTGAGATATGAGTGTGTATATACACTACTCGGTTGAGTCATATGCTCTACTTGGTTGAGTCATTTTCGTCGTTCTCTTGATTATCTGGGATTGTACAAGAATAGGCACGGTTTCTTGTAGTTAGATTGTAGATTGCGTCAATCGGTCGCAGTTCGCAAAAGGGTTCCTCTTGTTCTGTTGGTTTAATTTCCTTTTACCACGTGCGAATGCATTTCAGGCAGAAGAATACTGCGATCGCACTTATTACCAATATAATGACTTTATTGATTATTATTGAACTGTAGGAAATAACAGTTATGACTTGATCGTTTTCAAGTTCGGTTATGAATTTTGCGTATCAATCACGTATGCCTTCCAGAGTCAATGGAGAATTGAGTTTGGCCGTTGCAAATTTCAGTCCGATCTTTGAAAAGAATAAACTATGATTGATGGCTTTTAATTTGGAAAATATTTCTTAATCGATTTCGGTAATATTTTGAGATATATTCGATATATATAAATATTCGACTGATGCACCGAGCTGCTTCATTCCCACAAGGTCGTGTGGCCCTGTCGGGCCGAACAGCGAGGTAGCATCCGAAGGATGCCGAGTCCGTCTTGATGCAGTAGTTGTTGTGCTCTCCTGCGCAGAGCATTTATATAGTTGTTTGGCTAGGAAATGAGGACAGCCAGCTGTCCATGGAGTTTAGATGAATCCAATGGTGCGTTGACTCATTGGCTGGAGTGTATATGTGATGTGGCATTTTTTTAGATTATCTTGGCTTAATTGATTAAGCAGTAGATATTCACATGCCATATCTTCGTCTGCCTCGTACTCAGGCTGGTCATATCCGGTAATGATGCGTCAGCTTGCATTTACGCAAACTTTTTTTGAACAAAAAGCTATAGGCTCGTTTGTCGTGGCTGAGTGAAATATAGGGGGATTGAGGAACTATAAACGCGGAAGCGGAATTTTCTCCCTGCTATTCTGGGATTGCGACAGGTTGCATCTTGTATAGTTCATTCGGGAATTTATTTAACATCGCTATATTGATTTCTACTAAAAATTTATTATTTTTGTGTCTTAGTTTCACAGGTGCTATTTCCGATAATTGTTCTGTATGTGCATGCTTCATCGTGATTGGAAATTCGTATTCCGGGTGTAGATCTACGATCTGGCGTATAATTTGTTGTAATTTCGACGTTAATATTAGCGCCGGATGTAGTTTGCCTTGCCTTGGTGCATTAATGGTGTCTAGTGCATTAGCATAGGTTTGGTAATGGAGGTTTAATGAACTTTTCATCTCGTTCATAGCATCGTTCCTATATCTTGTGTAATTCAATATCTGCCAACGTTCGTACTCGTCGTCCATTTGGTTGAATTATTTTTTCATGAGAGCGATCTTGTTGTCAATCGCGCTCATGGAGTTGTTTATCTTCATTTCCATATCGTGCATTTTGTGTTATAGTTGGTCTTGTGCTGTAAATAGTTTATTGATTTGGTTGTTTATAACTTCTCCGTCGGCATCACTTAGGGTGCCGAATAGGCTGCGGCTTATACTGCGGATGAAGCCGAATGGAGCGCTACGTTTGCGTATTATTGATGCTGGATTGATGGTCGGGTCGACGGCTTTGACTTCGCTAATTTGTGTTAAGCAGATTCCTATAAAGATCGTTCGCTTGTTCTATTTTTTGTCGTAAATAGTTTACGCGCGTTGGAAGTGCGCCGCAGAGCAGTTCGAATCGCTTTTTACAGTAAGCAGAAAATCTATCTTTTCTATTAAGGGAAAGTCGTTGCGACAGAAATGGATCGATAATATATTTAAAAGTACTATCACTTTTCAATCGCTGCGGGTGTCGTGGATATCCTCGAGTTTCTCGTAGTAGAGTCCGGGAATATTGGCGATGATTTCGAGGTTGTAGTTTTGTGTTGCGTTCCGGGCCTCGGTTCTTAAGGTGATGAGAAAGAGAAGAAATATTTTAATCCTCATCTGGAACAGTAGGGCATCTAATATTAGCTGGTTTTATCTTATCAACTTATTCATCATACATCTATTTCCGGATTCGTCCTCTAGGATTACATTATTTGGCTTCAAAATTTCGAAGATAACGTAATATGTATAATGTTTATACATTTTATCTAATTTATTTTTACGAGGTTCTTTTAGTGCATAGACTGGGTCGTCTGAATAGGGAGGATTTGGCATTTCGATCGTAGAGCCTTTTATTTTTGTCTTTTGATTGGATTAGTGAGTCGGTGGCAAGTTGGCGTGCATCACAATACGAGATCCAGTAAGTCTCCGAAAATTAATTCGAACGGACTAAAATTTGTATGCTGGTATTATACGAGAAGATTGCGAACGGCAGAGCCTTATCCCAATTTTCAAATTCGTCTAAGTATAATATAAATTTCTCTCTTTTATATTTTTTGAGGCCTGCCTGCATACAGATCTCCAGTGTGAGAATATGCAGTGCAGAGCCTGTATTCTAAAATCAATTTTACTCGAGTAGAGCGATAGAGTCATTTTATTCTATGTATTGTGGAGCATATTTTTAAATCCGGGCATGTGTTCAGATTTGCCCACCAGTAATAGTCTTCGGGGGCATCATCTGTGGAGCTGGAGTCGATCGTCGGGAGTTCTCTTAAGAGTCGTGTGTTCAGTTGCGTAATTTTTTTACATGGTCCTAGAAGGCTTCCGAATCCGCTGAAACGTTGTCTCGGAAACGGTTCGGAGAGGTTCTTGGAGGGCTATGTTGCTGGTCCGAGCTTGAACTTGCCCTGGAGTCGTTGATTAAGATTTTTTTCTTAGATTGTACTGCCTTTCTGTGTACCGGCTCTATCGTCGTAATTTTTTTTGCCTGTGGCTTAGATTTGGTAGATATTACTAGATATTATTAGATATTTGGTTGTTGAGGTGATGGATCCCTTCTTCGAGCTAGTAAGCGCTCGGCGATGGTGGCACCAGGCGTTGTAGTGTCCGAAAGGGTTGGCTGGACTTTATACACTAGGAATTTACATCATCCGATGCATCCAGGTAGTGTTTTCTTCGACTGATTTAGTTTAGCCGAGGATGATGTTGGAAGGGCTATGGCCTCAGGTAGCCCAGGATTCCTAGATGGAACATGAGTATTACTATTTAAACGGCCAGGCCTATAGATAAATTCGTTCTGGTACTCACGTCATCTAGTTCTCCAGCGTATCAGTCGTTGTATTGGTGGCTTCACTGAGTCAATTTCTCGAATTCGTGATCACTGATTAAGTAGAATTTTTTCCCGTACAAATATTGTCGAAAGGCGAGGCATTCCTTTTCAGTAGTAGAATAATTACGCTCTGCTGGCTTCATAAAGCGCGACGTGTAAGCTATAGGGCGATCCTTGTCTACTTCTTCTTGAGAAAGGACGGCCCCAACTGCGTAATCGCTACTATCAGTACTGTGTATAAAAGGTTTTTCGAAGTCTGGGTATTGGAGTACTGGTGCGGTGCCATGATTCTTGCTTTAGATCTTCAAAGCTTTGTTGCTGTTGTTGGGTCCACTCAAAGGATAAGGTTTTCTTGAGTAAATACGAAAGTGGCTTAGTCCTTTTCGAAAAACCTTCTATAAACCTTCGGTAGTATCCGGCTAGTCCTAAAAATTGTCGGACCTGTTTTTGCGTCGTAGGAACTGGAAATTTTTCCACGGCTCTTGTCTTTTCAGGATTTGGTTTCACACCAGCTTTGTTGATAATGTGCCCTTAGTATTGCGCTTTCTTGGCAAGAAATTTGCACTTGTCCGGTTGTAGATATAATCATGCTGAATTTAGTCGAATGAATAATAGACTTTCTTGTAGTACTTTCTTGTCGTGCTTTCTTGTAGTACTTTTTTGTACTAATTTCTTGTCGTGTTGCACGAAGTTGGATGCGTATATGATAACATCGTCGAGGTATACAAGTAATTCTACGTCCTGTAAGCCCATTAGGACAAGCGACATCAGCCTGCTGAAGGACGAGGGTGCTGAACACAAGCCAAAAGGTAATCTGGTGTATTCATAGTATCCTGTAGTAGTACTGAAGACTGTTTTATGCTGATCTTTGGGATGCATCCTTACTTAATGGTAACCGCTGGCTAAGTCGAAGGTACTAAAGTATGTAACATCTCCAAGCCGGTCCAGGATTTCCGTTATTTGAGGAACTGGATAGGCGTCGGGAATAGTTTAATTTAGAGCTTTATTTAGAGTTTAATTAATAGCTTTATTTAGAGCGCGATAGTCAGTGATCATGCGCTTTCGCGGTGGGCCTTGAGAATCAGGCTTCTTTGGTACGATGTACACAGGGCTATTAGAGGGAGAGTTTGAATGCACTATAATTCCCTTTTTAAACAGTTTTTTTTATTTGTTTGTCGATTTCTGCTTCATTTTCTCGTGATACTTTGTATGAGTGAACATTGATAGGATTATGTTCGACGCTAGGAATTGTATGCTGGAGTGAAGGGCAGCTGGTCTCCAGGTAGATGGAATAAATGAGAATATTCGTTGATTAAGTCGAGTACGTGTTGTTTTTCTTCTTAGTTAAGATGATCCAGCCTTAGCAGGCTTAGTACTCGCTCGTATCGGTCTTCAGGTGATAAGGGTGGAACTTCGTCGCTGCTTTCAGAACCGAAGAAGTCCTCAGAGTCGTCGATATCGAAGTCCTCCAATTTTTGTGGTGGAATCTCAATCTCGACGTCCTGTTCATATGTTTTAATTGCCATAACGTAGCACTCGTCGTTATTGTTGCTGACCAATGCTTCGCCGATAAATAATTTATTTGGTTTTTCAATCGTGGCAAATAACCGATGTCTAATTCTGTAGGTAGCAGGTTTACTTTTATACGTGTTCTTGTCCTTATGGCTAGGATGTAGCGCGTTGACTTCGGCTTCCTGAATTCATAATTTATGAAGCGTATAGGTTTTATTGGCCTTGAGCTTACGACCAAGGCGTTGCGATGGAAGAATATTTCCGCTCCTTCTTGCTTCAGTAAATCTACTCCTAAAATGCCGTGGACTAGTAGTGGTAGATCTACAGTTAGTACTTGGAATTTGATAGGCTGGTCAAATAGTTGCTATACAGTTGATCCTGTAGTCACCAAGCTATTTTGAGTAATGCCAGTAATGGACATGGCCTCATGTCTGGCTGTGATGCAACGAGGATGCAGGGCTGAAACATGGATAAGATTTATCTCTGCACCCGTGTCGACCAGAAACGTAGTCTCTTGCACCAATCCTGGTGCTTTTAATGCGACGAGGGGGATGTTAGCTCGTCCTTCGGTGTGGCCTGCAAGTCTTCGGCCGATATTAATTTTACTCAGGCCTGACGCTTTGTCGTCGCTTGACTCGGCGAGGAGTCTGTCCGGCGAGTCCTGTTGTCGTTTAAATGGGGCTGGCTATTGGCTCCTTGCGTTTGAGAAGATGCGCTCGAATAATACGGTGCTGGTGCCATTAGTTGGTATGGCATTGGCGTATAAGGGAACTGGTTAGGAGGAATGTAAGTGAACAGTACTGCTGCTTGATATTGGGGAAGATACATTGGCATTGTCGAAAGAAGTTGATAATAACTTGCTAGTGGTGTAGAAGCGCGATAACTCTGTGGTGATTTTGGCCTATCGGCTATTACATACTGCTACGATGACGACTGTCTTTCGGCGGCTTGATAACGCTGTGGTGACTGTTGTCTGTTAGATTTCTGATAAAGTTGCGGCGACTATTGCCTATTGAATGCATGACTCTCTCTCTCTCTCTCTCTCTCTCTCTCTCTCTCTCTCTCTCTCTCTCTCTCTCTCTCTCTCTCTTTGTGGAGATAGTCATTATTTTCTTGCGCCAAGGTAGTCGTTGTGGTGAGTGCGAAGGGCTGCGCCAGTATGTTGCACTCTCTGACTTGGATCTTCGCATTAGTTCCATCGTTTCATTCCCGACGTCAAAGGGCACCCTGCTTTCCGATGAATGCGAAAAGTTGATCATGCCCTTTCTGTTTGATGCACCAATCATGTCCCTCTCTCTATGCTGCGCAACCTTGAGTGTGGCCGTCAATGTAGTTGGCTCTTGCACGTTCACTGCGTAAAGAAGTTCGTCCTAAAGTCCTCTTTTAAAGGACTCTAGAGCAATTCCTTCCAGCATAGTGATCATGTGAGGTACTTAATTTTCTTGGAATCTTTCCCTTGGGGATACCTTTGCTCTCTCAATGATATTTTTTATTCACTTACTATCTCATCTCGTTTCATACCTACGGCTTGCAGCTTCACACAATAGTGTGAGTAATTCTTCGGTGCGTTATATTCCTTGAGTATGTCACGCATGTTGTCGAGTGTGTCGATTTCAGAATCTTCGATGATATCTCGAGCGGCTCCACGTAGACATGACACTACGCCCTTGAAGAAAGTGGGCTTGATGCCTTCGGGACAGATGCTTAGTCCTGTTTCAACATCTTGTAGAAAAGCCTTTAAGGACATGTTTTTCCCATTGTAAGGTGGTATATTACGCAGGACATTGGTCATTGCCATTGTCTCGCTCATGGCCGTAATTGTGGCCTCCGTAATAGTTTCATGATGCGTAATACTATTTAAAGCATCTTCGTTCACCGTTTTGACTGCTGTTAGTTTTACTCCGGTTTCCTAAATAAATCGAGTGAGGATGAATCGAATTTTTAAAGGGATTTTCTTATTCGTCAAGTTTAGAGCTTGAGGGTTATGGTTTACCTTAGTTACTCAAGCTTTCTTTGATTAGCTAGAGGATTTCTTCCTCTAATTGCGCGCTGAGTGAATTTATGAAAGCGCAAGCTTCGATAAGTTCATTCGTTGCGCTTAAAAAGTATCTTTTTTCTAGATTGGGGGTGAACTTTCCTTGCAAGCTCAATTGGAGGGATCGCGTTTTTGAGATCGTCCTTTTATGTGGTTGCGCCATACGTGAAAGTGACATAAGTTCCAAGGATACTTATGGTAAATAGGCATGTGTGTAGATACTGACAAGTATAGCTTCGGCGAGAATAGTCTTTATTATGCAAGCTTAAGGCTGCGCTTATTTCAGATTGATAGTAAGTTTGCCAGGTAAAGGTAAGGATTGCCCGCCAGAAGCTTGCCAGGTAAAGGTAGGATTGGCCACCAGAAACTTGCCAGGTAAAGGTAGGATCGGCCACCAGAAGCTTACCAAGTAAAGGTAGGATCGGTCGCCAGAAGATTGCCAGGGAAAGGTAGGATTGGCCACCAGAAACTTGCCAGGTAAAGGTAGAATTGGCCGCCAGAAGCTTGCCAAGTAAAGGTAGGATCGGTCCCCAGAAGCTTGCCAGGTAAAGGTAGGATTGCCCGCCCGGAGCTAAGTCAATTTCGGAAGATTGGTTTTATTTTATTAATCAATCAAATGATTAAAAAAAAAGAAAAACAGTTGTGTGCATTCTCGCTCTTTACTAGTTGGCGAAAAAGAATATTTTTTTTTCTCTCTTAAGTAATGAGATTTTCTATTTGGTACATAGCCTTCCGTCACAAGTCACCATATTATCTCTTATAACTAATAAAAGATAAGACGTGATCAGGAGATGTGAAGGATCTTTATTTGCATACAATTTTATAGAGACATTTACACAAATATTGGAAAAACAGGGTACTTTATTTTGGAAAATAATTATTTATTCATACATATTTGTGTGTGAATAAGGTGGTGTACAGGAAGGTATAAGAGAGGAGTTGGGTTCGATTTAGTTTAAGTTCTTCCGTTTGGAGGAGATGAAGACAGATACATTTATGTGTGTACAAATTCTTATTCTATTCTATTTCGCTTTGACTCCAAACTCGCTTACGAATAAGCTGTCTTAAGCAAATAGAGATAATCGGCGGCATTCAGAGATGAAGCTAGGGAGCTGTCGAGACGAGTCTCTCTAGTTGTTTAAAAATTAGTAGCTTAGAGGAGCGTTATCTTTATAACTGTTACATGTACAGTTCAAGGCAAGATTTTGTAGACTTTCTTTTTTTTCTCACGACAACTCTCTTTCTTCTTTACTTTAAAGTTAATGTTTGTTTGCCGATTTATCACTCCGTGTTTCTTGTGATTATGTAACAACTCTGTTCACTCGTTGAAGCGTACTTGGAAAAGTGCGACGAAGCAAACTTATTTTACAATTTTTGAGATTGAAAATTTCATAAGAAAAACCTTTTGTCTCTATTGTTTTACTTGCTTAATGATTTTTTTTCTTATAAATGGTGATGATTGTAACACTGATCATCTAATTAATTAGTTCAACAATTTTCATTTCATTGCAAAATGTCTATAAGCTTCAAGTTGTAAACGTCATTGAAATAATTTGATTCTTAAATTCTATTAACTAACTATGTCAGTTTCTGCAAATAAATAAGGGGCGAACTTCGTGCACACTTGTGCTATTATAAGATCTCTTACTCATTTATTTGCGAAGCAGTCAACTATATTTGGATAGTTGAATTTGATTTGTAAATGGTTTCACAACGGACTGACAAAGGCAAATCACGTGGGTTTAGGACTAGCTTATAAGAGTTTAGGACTAGCTTATAAGACTAGCTTATCGTTCAAAAGAATCGAAAGTTATACTGCGTGTCGATATAAAATTCTGTTGAGTAGATTAAGTTTGTTTAGATTATTGTACAATTCAAATTCCATCCCACACAGCATGGAATATTCCGCAAGCTTACAAATGAAACATACAATTAAGCATCCAATGTAAGCTATGCGGAGGCTTCAAGAAAGATTCCAAAAAACTTCATCAATGCTTACGAAAGAATTTTAATATTTCATGAAAGCCTGTAGAAAGATTACCGAAAGATTACATTGTAAGCTTGAAACTGTGTTCATCAGGAATATTCCGCACATCGTTACTGGAAGCTGCTCTAATGATTACGTGAAAGATTCAATAGAATTTTTCCAGAATCTTTCCAGAAACAATGTTTTAACCGATTCCATAAGCTTCTCTAAATTAACTGGAAGTTTCTTTCAGGAAGCCATAAAGACAGACTTCGTAATGCGATTCACAGAAACATTCTGGAAGCTTTCATTACGCTTTCAATGCAGTTCAATGTTATTATTCGGAATTATTACCTGTAAGGTTAACGAAAGGTTTAATCGGAAAGTTCATAATATATTGATTTGGACTGTTACTAACAAGCCTCCCAGAAGTTCTCCTAGAGATTAGGTTAAAATTTAAGCTGAAACATGGAACTTTTCGTAATGCTTTCCTAAGTCTACGCGTAACACTTATTTGGACCGTCGTTTAATCTTGCGTAGAAGAATACTTTTGGTAAATCTAGAAGTATTACTGAAGCAAACAAAAGTTTTCTGTGGGATGCAAATATGTAAGACCTTTATAAGCTTCGCATGTAATATAACGTTGTTTCCGCTGACGTTAAATTTCGGCCGATCCCGCGAGTTCACCTTGGCCCGGTGGCACCAGACTCTTATCTCAAGTGTCAGAGTCTCGCGACTCTTTCACCGAACTCGGGAATAGGCGGATTTGCCGGCTAGCTAGCTCAGCCCCGCACGCGGTAAGGGGAGAGGGTGGTTCGGGATAGAGAGATACCACGCTGGATAAACGTAAAAAATTGATTTATTCCGTAAAACTATTACAATCAAAGATAGCCTCAAGATAACCGGGCCTCGAAGGCCATCGCTCGCTAGATAAAAGAGTACTCACCGTACTCGCCCGCTACTGGCTGCGCCCACCAAGGAGATCTACGCTGCACTTCGCCTCGTGCTTCTTCTCCCGCGAATCCTACCTAACGGATAACCTACGTGGCATTCGGACTCTCGCGCATCTCAAGGTCTCTAGCATTCAGGGCCCACTTGGCCACACACACACTCTATGTCCGCCGACTATTCTAACACACTTTAACCTAAAGACGCGATCACCCACACTTAGCGTGACCACGTCCGTCTAACCTACGGTCGGCCGAGAGCGTGTCCGCGTCCGACGACTTATGACATCTCTGGCGCCTTGTCCTATCACACGTATCGAGCGTGAGCCACTTGCCCTCGCCGACGACTCCCACGATTCACACCAGACTAGAGCCGCGATTAACCTGTCCGCGGCAGATAACTACGTGCGCGTTGACTCGCGAAGATAACTGGACGCCCGAGATATCCAAGGGTATGATCGTCCTTCGCACCGGAAGTTCGCGACAACCTTCACCCGAATCTCACGAAATAAAGGGTAGCCCTACTTTCACGTCGGCGCGACGAGATAACCGATACCCGAGGTACACTATGCGCCGGTATTCTTTGTTCGTGTCAGGCGACGAGATGACTGGACGTCGCAGATATCCGCGCGGAAGGTAACCGAGGACAAAGGAACTTCGCGTACACGCGGTCACGCGTGGAACTGCGTACCAGCCCGCGAGAGAGACTTAATACTAAGAGCGACTCACTGACCTTGTCCTTATATCCTAGTGACCAAAGCCTCTGAATCCTTAGCAAAAAGAGATCCTCGCGGGTGAGCAACCATCACGTGTAGCCGTGCTGCAAAAGGCACCAACGTAGGAAGACCCCGCCCGTCTCATCTGCGTCCGACGACTTACGATGAGCGGACTTGGACGCCCTGTAAGAATCTGTCGCTGTCTCTGCTGCGCCAGAGCTCATCTTCTTCGCTTCTCGCCCTTGAACGGGGAGTGGAGAAGTCCTCCGTTATTTTCTCCTTCCTCAGTCGCCTCCCCTCTTCTCGCGTTATCACTCGGAAGAAACGATACGCCATTAATTCATGCACTCTTTTCCATTCACACAGACCTGAGACGCTCTACCCTGGCTGCTCGATGCTCGCTGTGACGTGGCGATATTTTGCCACGTTACAGTACATAAAAAAATGGCTCAAGTTATACGATGCAAAATGATGGTTCCAGAATCTTTCGTAGAAGAATCATTGTTATCTTCTATGAAACTTAACTGTAAAAGTCCTAGAGGATTAAATCTCAATTTTTAAAAATCTTCATTTGAAGTATTGCATGAAAAATTAAGTGAAGCTTTTGAAAGCGCACTGACTACCAGGAAGATTGCATCAAATTGAAATATGTCTCAATACAAAGAATAACGTAGAAGCTTATAAAAAGCTTTTATATATATTACTTGGAAGACTAAATCCTGTATTTTAAAAAACTTTAGTGGTTAACTCCTATCAAAAATCTTTGAAGCGGTACTTATAGCGAAGTAAAAGTTGTTTACGTGAAGCAAACACTTATGTGAAGGCCCTGATGTATACTCACACAGCATGGAATATTCCGCAAGTTTACAAATAAAATATACAATCTAGCATCCAATGTAAGCTATGCGGAAGCTTCAAGAGAGATTCCAAAAAACTTCATCAATGGTTACGATGTAATATTTCATGAAAGCTTGCAGACAGATTACCTAAAGATCACATAATAAGGTTGAAACTCTCTTCGTCAGGAATATTCCGAGCATCCTTAACGGCGGCTGCTCTAAATATAACGTAAAAGATTCAATGCAATCTTTCGAGAATCTTTCCTGAAGGAATGCTGCAACCGATTCTGTAAACTTTACGAAACCTATTGGAAGTTGCTTTCGGGAAGCATTCAAGTTAGATTCCGTAAGCTTCCCACACAGACTCAAAAAAGATTCGAGATCTGCTATTTACCGAAACATTCCGAAAACTTTTACTATGCTTTCTCGTAAGATTCAATGTAATCTTTGTGGATTATTACCTGTAAGTACCCTGAAAGAATATATGGTAATGTTGAAAGTATGTTCATGAGAACCGTTACAAATAAGTTTCCGAGAAGCTGTCCTAAAGATTACGTAAAATATTCAATTCAATCATTGGACAATCTTTCCTTTACATAAAGCTTCCCTAAAGCCTACGCGAAACACTTTTTTCGACCTTCGTTTAATCTTACGTAGGAGAATACATCAGGTAATTCTAGAAGCATTACTGAAGCAAACAAAAGTTTTATGAGGAATTCAAATATGTAAGACCTTTATAAACTTCGCGTATACATAAAAAAATTACTCGAGTTATATGATGGAAAATGATGCTTCCAGAAGCTTTTGTAAAAGAATCAGTATCATCTTCAATGAAACTTGTCTGTAAAAGTCCAGGAAGATTACATCTCAACTAAAATATTATGTTATTATTTCCCGAAGCACATTGACTTCTAGGAAGACTGCATCAAATTGAAATATATCTTAATACAAAGAATAACGTCGAAGTTTATGAAAAGCTTTCGTAAATATTACTTGGAAGATTACATCGTGTGTTTTAAAAAACTTTTGTGGTTAACTCCTGTAAAAAGTCCTAAAAGCTGTGCTTATAGGGAATTAGACCTGGTTTACGCGAAGCAAACATATGTATGAAGGACCTGATGTGCTTATGCATATTATGAAAAATTAGGGATATATTATTTTATCTATTTTATGCATAAAAATCATGTAATTAATATTTGTTAAGTCTCTCTATATACTTTGATTGAATGATACTTGTATTTTTATAATAAAATGCAATAAAAGTTCTAACGACGTTGTTCATACTAAAATTATAGGATATAACGCTTTGAACATTTTACTTCGGAAACATTATATCATTAATTTCTTTACATACCTCCTTGGCTAAAAATAACTATAATTTTTTGGAATTGACGAAGGGTTGCAGCATTCTTTCTGGAAAGATTTTCGCAATATCGGCTTCAATCTTTCACGTAATCTTTAGGAGAGCTTCTGGGAGACTTGTTGGTAACAGTTCAAATCAACGTACTTTCAACCATACCATGTATTCTTTCAGTATCCTTACATTTAATAATCCCCAAAGATTACATTAAATTTTACGAGAAAGCGTAGTGAAAGCTTCCGGAATGTTTTGTTAATGTTTTCGGGAAGCTTACGGAATCTGACTTGATTGCTTCCCGCAAGCAATTTCGAATTGAATTAGTGAAGCTTACGTAATCGGATACAGCATTATTTCTGGAATGATTCTCGAAAGATCGGCCTGAATCTTTTACGTTATCTTTAGAATAGCTTTTGGAAGGCTTGGTAGCAACAGCTCAAATCAAAGTACTTTCAATCTTGCCATGAAATCTGACAGTATCCTTATATGTAATAATCCCCAAAGATTACATTGAATCTTATGGGAAAGCGAAGTGAAAGCTTCCAAAATGATTCTGTGAATCGCAGATCACGAGTCTTTTTGGAGTCTTCTTGGGAAGCTAAGAAAATCTGACTCGATTGCTTCCCGAAAACACCTGCCAGTTGATTTACTGAAAATTACAAAATTAGTTGCAGCATTATTTCTGGAATGATTCCTTAAAAATCAGCTTTAATCTTTCATGTAATCTTAAGGAGAGCTTATGGGGGGAGGGGTTGTTCGTTGTAGGATCCCACACAGCATGGAATGTTCCGCAAACTTACAAATGAAACATACAATCAAGCATCCAGTGCAAGGTATGCATAGGCTTCAAAAAAGATTCCAAAAATCTTCAGCAAAGGTTACGTTGGAATATTTCATGAAAGCTTGTATAAAGATTACAGAAAGATTACATCGTAAGATTGAAAGTATCTTTATTAGGATTATTACGGACAAGCTTACAGGAAGCTCCTATAAAGATTACTTGACAGATTCCCGTGGATGTTCCGAGAATGTTTCCGGAAATAATGCAGCAGCCCTTTCCATAAGCTTCATTAAATCAATTGGAAATTGTTTCTACGCAGCAACTAAGTCAGATTCCACAAGCTTCCCATACGGCCTAAAAAAAGTTTAGAGTTCTGCGATTAACAGAAACATTATAGCTTTTGCTACGCTTTTCTGCAAAATTCAATATAATCTTTCGGGATTATTACATGCAAGAATACTGAAAGATAACATCGTAATGTTGAAAATATTATCATTTAGACTGTTACAAGCTTATTATTTCACTTGTACTTGATTAAGTTTAACCTCGCTTATGTAAAACGTAATTGAAATATTAACATAAACCTAAACCCTTATATATTCTAAATACGTGTAAACCCACTAATAAATTAATAAAATATAAATAAACATGTTGGAGTGGTGGAAAATTAGTGAGGTTGTTTTTAATAATAAGTAACTTTATTACAATGTGTGATGTGTCGTCGGACACGACTGTCTCCATCCGAGACTTACAAGCGAGAGAGAAAGTGAACGCGAGTACAGTATATGCGAGCGCTCTTCTCTATAGTGTGTATCTATATATGTGTGTTTACATACTCGCGTATTCGCGTTTTCGGAGTCGCGCTTGTCTCGATGTACAAAATCATATATATACAAGAGATGGCACGACCAGTATTAATTCATAGAACAACAAACAAAGAGTATAATATTTATACAATATTCAACAAAACAAATTATGCCCTGAAGCGGGGGCGATGAACAAATGTAAAATTCTATATTACCGTGGTAACGATGTCGTTGGATAATTGGCCTAGATGAACGATTTGCAATCTTACACACCATATATTGTTAATTTAAAATTAATAAGAAAGATTAAGAGTTTGTTTTGTTAATTTTAAAAATATTTTAATTAGTATTAGTGTATAAAAGCTTACCAGAAGCTCTACTGAAGATTACTTGAAAGATTTAAACCGATCATTCGAGAATTTTCTAGAAAGAATGCTACAAGTGGATCCGTAAGTTTCGCTAAATCATTTGGAAGTTGGTACCGGGAAGGAATCTAATGAGATTCCGTAAGTTTCCCAAGAAGACTAAAAAAAATACGAGTTATATAATTCAAAGAAATCAGGTTTCATTAGCCTTAATCGTAAAATTTAATGTTATCTTTTGCAATAATTATCTGCAAGTGGACCAAAAGACTAAATTATAAGGTTCAAAATGAAATTCATGGATGAAATCCGAATTCAATTACCTGGAGGGGCGTTATGATCATATATAATATTCGATATTTTCACCACAATGATATCGTTGAGTATGTGGTTCATACAGATGATTAAATTATAATTTAGAATTAACAAGAAACATTGAGAATTTATATTTTCGTTATTTTAAGGGGTTATGACAGGGTTAGAATTATGAAAATATCAATTTTTTTTTATTCACTTTTTTCACAGTTAACAGTCTGTAGAATGTGGTCGTCAAAGCCGTTTTTTGCCAAAAACCATTTGCCTCGAAGATATAGACAAAAAACTGATAAATCTGTTTCAAGTAAATTTTTGAAAAATCCTGATTTTTAAATATTTTAATTAGGCTAAACCTGTGGAAAGGACTGTTCTACCACACTTTATAAAAAGTAATTTCATGAGAAATCTTACTGAAAATACGACTTAAAACCGTTTTACAAACCGTTTTTTTCTCAAGAGTTATTAATTTATTTCCGTAAAATAAATAAAATCCGTAAAATTAATTTTTCTATGTGTGATTTTATGTCACTAGACTCAATGCGTTAATGTAAAGGCATTCAAAAAATTTGAATTTACCACTCGAACAGGTTGTGCCTCGCAGTGTCCGGTCGAGAATGAAGATTACTGTTTGATCGGTATAGTAGAATTTTCTGTAAAGCAGCAGAAAGCAGCCAAACAGCTGTTTTTCATCCAAGACACTAGATCAGTGCAGTTAGTCTGCTAGCTGCTGTAACAATGCTTATAACCTCAGTGGTGTAAGGTGTTGTAAAAGTGCAAGAGCTTCTGCAGAGTACAAAAATTATTCAGATAAGTATTGGAAATTAATTAGTGATAATTGTGTCCATAATGAGCTTTTTCTTTGTTGGTTTATTTTTTGCTTTTAGGTATACGGGTATACGCCAGCAAGATGGGAGTTTACATTAACTATCTGGAATATTATTTTGCATGCTTTTCAACAACTTGAAGTGTATTTAATAATCGTCAGTATTCCATGTAACTATAATTTATAAGCTTAACTTGATTATGAATAGGT
Organism: Philotrypesis tridentata; assembly: GCA_018906965.1. Lineage (NCBI taxonomy): Eukaryota > Metazoa > Arthropoda > Insecta > Hymenoptera > Pteromalidae > Philotrypesis > Philotrypesis tridentata. The sequence continues at coordinate 54,702 of JACCIB010000764.1, read as the reverse complement.
AACGAACATTTTATATTATTTTCAGCTTCTAAATACTATTATCACACAGTATAATATGCGCGTACCACCAAATATACTTTATTGTATATATATTTGTGTACTAAGAGCAAATCAAGGTATACCTGATAGTTTCTGTAAGTATAGCTGAGTTCATTTATACGATTTACATTATAAACTTTAAATGCCTTTTACTCAAATTTAGTTTTTTCATGCTTTTTATGTACTTGCCGCAGCTTTCTGAAGGAACCGTACCATCAATCCTAATGAACCAAATTGAAAAACCTTCCTTATGAGTATAGTTACAAACTGAGCGGAGCAAAATTGGCAAATATAAGTTCAAAGTGACTGTTACGTATGTTTAAATATGTAATATTCACTATAATTACTAATATTGTGAATATATATTTAATTAATTATATGAATTAAGTGTTTTTCAGGAATTTGTTCCGCTTAGTCTGAGACCAGACTCATAAGGAAGATTTGGCACTTTGATTCATCAGGATTGATGGTACGGTTCCATCAAAAACATGCGGCAAGCAAACAAAAGTGATGAAAATCATGATTTTTGGTAAGCAAATATCTTTAATTGTTTTTAAATGTTATACTCACTTTATGCATATTATTTATGCATAAAAGTGATGTATAATACTTAGATTTCAAATGAAAAATGTAGTTTTTAGAGCACCTACATATGTTTTTTTTACAGCACTAATAATTTTTCTTTTTTTTCCACGTTTTAACCCTGTCATAACCCCTTAATAAATTCTTTTAGACGGTGATATTAATAAATAACTACGAAATCTTGTAGTATTTTTAATGTAGATCCTTGGTAAACAAAATTATTGAAGAAAACGATCACTGATAAAAAAACGATTGTTCAATTAATCAATGATTATTTTATTAATCGTAATTTTTTCTTCAATTCTTTTTTCTTCCTCTTTTAAAATAATTTAATTTGCTATATTTACTGATTATAAATATTCTATGATTTATTAATCATTTATTAATATAAAATTAATTAACATAAATTAACAAAAAGAGCGATGATGTCTCAATTGGTAGAGTATCGGGCTAGTAATCCAGAGTTCCTGGGTTCAAGACTAACTCTCGACGATTTTGGGGACACCTCTTTTTTTACATAAGTAGCTATACATCTGAGCTTCAGTGGTTCGGACTCCACTTTGTACAACGTGTATATTTCAGTGTACATAAAATTGTAAGTCCCCATTGCTCTGCGCGAGTACTTAAAAATAGTGGACTCAATGCACTGAAATTAAGTTCTCACAAGCGCAGGCAATGCAGAGCCATATAAGACTTGTATGAGGAAAAAAAAAATTAAAAAAAAATAAAATAAATTAACAAAACATAAATTTCTTTTTTTTATAATTTTTTAATAATTGTAATTAATAAATTAGTAGATTATGCACTCGTGCACTTATACACTCGCCTTCGGCTCGGGCTATAATTGTATGCGATTTGAGACATTCTTTATTTACTTCCGTGGTGCATATACTATTTTTCTGCAGGAGGAGCGTAAAATGCGTATGCTGTAATTTTCCCGCACGGCGTACAGTGCGCAGTTTACGCACTGTGTGGAGAAAAAAATTGTCCGAAGTTGACTTCGAATACCGGTGCATAAAATTAGTGATCATCCATTTCGACCACTTACTCAACGACATCATTGTAATGATGACATCGATTGTTACATATGATCATCGCCCCCGCTACAGGATAATTTGTTTATTTGTATTTTATTTGATTTCAATCTTATTTAGATTATATAATGGTTAGTTGCATATAAATATTGCACCTATGTTGTATATAAGAGCGATTGAGCTTAATCAAATAGATATATAATATTCAAGTAATCTTTAAGAAACCTAATAGTCAGGTTATGTGAAACAATCCTAATTAAAACATTTAGTACCTTACAGTATAATATTAAGGTATCCTTACAGGTAATTATTTCGAAAGACATCATTGTATCTTACGGAAAAGCGATGTGGAAGCTTCAGTCAAGTTGAAGTTTGAATTGCAAACTTTGAATCTTTTTTAGTCTTTGTTATTACGGAAGGGCGAAGAAACGTGCACAACTAACAGTTAGACAAAAAAGGCTTTATTGAAAAGTTATTTGTACACTTATGTGGTGCGCAAGAGGCTCGCCACGGGAGCTCTTGGCGCAGACTGAAGTCGCCGTAAGGAGATCGGACGTCTCGCGAAAAGGGAGAGCGCCCTTACCAGTCGGGCCGCGTTAGCTCTATGTGGGGCCGCGAAAACAAAATACAACACTTCCGCCGTTTTCGCAGACTCACAGTCATTGAAAGTACAATTTTTCATTTGGTAGTCCGAGACTAGTACACAAATAATGCAAACGATCTCTAGGCAAAGCCTTTGTCAGAATGTCTGCACGCTGATTCTCGGATTTTATGTACTGAATGTCTAGTTCGCCTCCTTCGTGTTTTTCGCGAATGAAATGGAATCTGATGTCGATGTGCTTGGTTCATTTATGGAACTGAGGGTTTTTGACTAATTTGATAGCACTTTGGTTGTCTACGAAAAGTATTGTCCCCCTTTTACATCGACGTCCTATTCCATCCAGTAACTTTCTCAACCAACATACTTCCTTTGCAGCAGCAGCTACTCGGACTCGGTGGTGCTCAACGTTACAAGTTTTTGACGCTGTGAGCACCACGTTACCGCGCCACCATTCATACAGAATACATATCCCGTCGTAGACCTACGTGTGTCCACGTTGCTTGCAAAGTCCGCGTCGGAATATCCTATTACAATATCGTTGACTTCTGTGTTTCCGTACGTTATTCCTACGTCACAAATATTCGCGGGGTAAGTAAAGATGTGTTTTACTGCGTTCCAATGATTGGTATCAAAGTTACATAAATATTTGCTAAGAGAATTAACGATGTACGCGATATCTGTTATAGATACAATAGCTAGAAACATGAGTGACCCGATCGTTTCTCGATACAGAACAGAACAATTTTTCTTACTATCTGAGTCAGCTGGTTGAAGCTTTACATTTAGGTCTGCAGGTATACTCATTGGTTTCACATGAGTCATGTTGAATTTTTTAAGAATACGTTCGTCATAAGTACTTTGATTGATTAACATGATTTTCTCATCTCTATTTCGCTGAATATGAAGACCAATGAAGTAACTGGCGTCTCCTGTAGTTACAGAGAATTCCCTTTTGAATTCATCGAGAATTTTATTCAGAATGACATCTGATTTGCATGCAAGCAACCCGTCGTTAACAAAGAGGGCCAGATGTACTTCGTGGTCTTCGTAATTACCTACGAAAACGCACATGTCTGCTTCACATTCGTTGAACTTAAATCTATACAAGAAATTCTTAAATTTAGAGTTCCAGCAGCGAGGTGCCTGCTTTAGACTGTACAACGATTTTTTCAATTCGCAAACATGGCCACCTGGGTTATCGTCATCGACTTCAACGCCTTCTGGAACTTCCATAAGGATTCTCTCTTCAAGGTCTCCGTACAGAAAGGCGGTGCCCACATCGAAGGATTTCGTTTCCAAATCGTTGGCGGTTATGTATGCTAGCAACACTCGAATCGAGTCATACCTTACGACAGGAAAGAAGGTTTCGGAGTAATCTAGACCTGGCTCCTGCATGTAGCCTTTTGCGTATAACCGAACTTTCTCCTTCGTTGTTTCTCCGTCTTCTTGGCTTGTCACGAATTTGAACACCCAGATGGATTTGATTGTTCTGGCGTTCGGTTCTCGGGGTACCAAGCGTCATGTGCCGTTTTGACGATGAGCTTCGAGCTCTTTATTGATGGTCCTTTGTCATTTCTCTCCATTGGGACCATTTACTGCCTCTCTGAAATTGGTAGGAGTATTCAGGGCACCGTAATTAGCACTGTACCTTATGGGCTTTTCCAGTTTGCTCATGTCGCGTAGTGGCAATGCCCTGGATGGAGGTCTCTGTACTGGCTGTCTGTTCTCTCTGGTCCTGGCTTCGTCCTGGTTGATTTCCACGACGACTTCGGGCTCCGGTGCCGGTGGCTCTTTTGTTGGCTGCTCAGGTACACCCTTGTCTAGCTCGAGTGTAGATGCATCCAGTAGTAGCTCACCGTCTTCGTCGGTATCCTCGGACTGGAGTGTCGAGTCAAGCCTTCGCTTTGACTCATCGGAAAAAAATGACGGGCCACTTTTACCTTTCTGGAACTCGGACAGAACAATCGATAATTCGTCGACTGCTCATCGTATCCGACCAGGAATATTTTTATAGCTTAGTTGTCAAGCTTCTTGGTCAGCGACTTCTGTATGTTTTTGAAAGCCACAGATTCGAACACCTTCATATGTCCCAGATCAGGCTTCTTGTTATACCATAGCTCGTAGGCTGTCTTGTTCTTGTCCTTAGCTGGAGTCGATACATGATTAAGCAGATAGACTGATGCATTCACCGCTTCCGCCCACAGGAAGCGTGGTAATCTGGCTGAGTTTAGCATCGTCCTGGTGCAATCCATGATCGAAAGATTTTCTCGTTCGGCCTAGCCATTTTGCTCTGGTGTATAGGCGGCAGTGCACTCGTGTGTGATGCCCTTGGCTTCCAAAATCTGCTTCAATTGTGCGTTGACATACTCGAGGCCACGGTCGCTTCGCAGGATCTTCATGGTTCTACCGAATTTGTTGTAGAGGAGCCTCTCGAACACTGCAAATTTGTCGACAACGTCTGACTTGTGTTTAATGAAGTATACGTGCCTGAACGAAATGCGTCGTCGATGAATGAGACGCAGTATCTGGCTCCGCCTAAGGATGTTTCTGTCATAGGTCCACACACGTCTCTGTGAATCATCTCACCAGGTAGAGTAGATCTTACGACATCCTTCTTGAAAAGGAGCTTGTGAGACTTCCCAAGTTTGCATGCCTCGCATAGAAACTCTCTTGATTCATTCATTTTGACTCCGCTCATCATGTCCTTCGACATTAGGTTCTTGAGGGACTGTACATTCAGGTGTTCCATTCTTTCGTGCCATGTGCGAAGGTTGGCAACTGCCACGTTGACTGCTGGTACTAGTGGACAGACTACTCGGATGCACATACGATAGACGTCATTAGTCTGCTTGATTGCCCTCGCCGAGTACAGCACACTCACAGTCGTCGCCTAGCACGATGGTGCTGCCTTCGTTTCTCGGTCGATAATTTGCTAGCCATTCTCTCCTGAAGGTTATGTGTGCCGAGGCTCCACTGTCGCTGAGCCAGGTATCTTCTTGATCGACATCGTGTATCTTTCTCTGCTCGGCTGCGGTTACCGTTGAACAGGCGCGTGACTCCGCTCTGAGGTCACCTTTGATGTCTTTCGCTTCGCAGCTCGATGCGACCAGAGCGCAGTTCGCGGAACCATCTCCTTGTTTTTTCGACTGGCTCTTGTTTTCGGGACACTTCCGTGCGTAATGCCCTTTTTCACCGCATACGTAGCACTTCACATGTTCTTTCTTCTTGGACGAGTTTTTCTTTTTCGATGCTGGCTTCGAATCGTCGAGAGTCATTTTTTTCCTGGTTGCTGTCAGCGTTGTTGCTTGACTCTCTTCGGCGTCTAAATAGCTCTCCTCCTCGATGAGCCGTGCCTTGAGCAACTCGATAGTCTGCCTGTCTGGATCTACGGTTCCCCACAACGTTCTGAAGTGACGGAATTTCGATGGCAAGCTGGCTAAAATCTTTGACATTACAACAATATCTGGAACATTCTCTCCTATGTCGACCAGATGCATCGCGAGATTTTGTATCTTCACGATATGTTGTACTACCGTGCTGTTAGCCTCCATCCGGTATTCGTGGAATCGCTGGGCCAACATGAGTTTGTGTGTCGCGGATTTTTGCTCATGAATTGATTCCAAGGTATCACACATTTCTTTTGCCGTCGTGCTCACCAGTAAGCTCTCCATTTGCTCGGGTTTCATCGACGCAGATATCAGAAATCTCGCCTTGGCGTCCTGCCTGACCGAAGCTTTGCATGCCTCGTTGGTGAGAACGGCCGGCTTAGCTCAACTGCCGTCCACATAACTAAGCAAATCACTTGCCATCAACTCGTCTTCAACTGAAATTTCCAGTGTTGTTAATTTTTCCGTTGAACTTGCCTATGCCCTTCGCAGAAATTTCTCCCGCCATTTTGCACCTGCTCGTGCAATGACTTCTCTCGAGAATTTTCACTTCAAGCACTCGTGTCTGGGCCCATAACCTGTTGTTACGGAAGAGCGAAGAAACATGAACAGTTAGACAAAAAGGGCTTTATTGAAAAGTTATTTGTACACTTATGTGGGGTGCAAGAGGCTCGCCACGGGAGCTCTTGGCGCAGACTGAAGTCGCCGTAAGGAGATCGGACGTCTCGCAAAAAGGGGGAGCGCCCTCTCCAGTCGGACCGCGTTAGCTCTATGTGGGGCCGCGAAAACTAAATACAACAGTCTTTTTAGGAAGCTAACCGAGCCTGATTTGATTGCTTCCCGGAAAAAACTTTCAATCGATTTAATAAAGCTTCTGGAATCGATTGCAGCATTTCTGGAACGATTCATAAAAGATCTTTATAAATTTCTCAAGTTATTTTTAGAAGAGCTTCTGGAAAGATTGTTTGTAACATAACAAATGATGATATTTACAACCTTACGATGTAATCTTTCGGTATCCTTGCAGGTAATTAATCCGGAAGATAACATTGAATATTACGAGAAAGCATAGTGAAAGCTTCAGTTAGGTTTCGTTGAATCGTGATGCTAAATCTTTTTTGTGTATGTTTTTGTAGCTAAAGGAGTTTGACATAATTGCTTTCCGGAAGCAATTTCCAATATATTTAGTCTAGTGAAGCTTCCGGAATCGGCTATATGGTTCTTTCTGGAAAGGTTTTGGAAAAATAGGCTTGAATCTTTCTAGGAATCTATAGGAGAACTTGTATTATAGTTACTTTAATGACATAGTTCATACAGTGATATTAATAAATGCTTAAGAAATCATGTAGTATTGTTGATCTAGAATCTGTAACAAATAAAATTGTTTAAAAAAAGTTTCAACGATAAAAAAAATGATTAGTCAATTAAGTAATCGTTATTTTGTGAATCGAATTGTTTCTTTAAACGCCCTCTTTAAAATAACCTAATTTATTAGATCTGATGATTAAAAATATTACATAATTTATTAATCGTTTGTTAATAGTACCAAATGAACTATTTTATTAAATTAGCAACATATAATATTTCATTGTCTCATATTAGTTTTCAATTATTAATCCGTAACCATTAGTTACTAGAATTAATAAAAAAACATCGTCTCTGGTTGGATTCGAACCCGAGTATAGGTTTACTGAGCATCCATCTAGACCACTTCCCTAACGGGATCATTGAGATGTTGATATCAAGTATTATTTATGAACATCGTCCCCCTCCAGCGGATAATTTGTTTATTTATGTTTTATTTGACTTTAAATGTGTTTAGAGTATATGAGGGCTTATGTTGTAGGTAATTACCCACACAACATTCAGTATTCCGAATGCAAGTTATGAGGAAGCTTGGAAAAACATTTCAAAAATCATCAGGAAAGGTTACTTTGAAATATTTCATGAAAACTCCTAGAAAGTTTAAAGGAAGATTGCATCGTAAGGTTGAAAATATTTTAATTTAGATTTTACGTTCAAGCTTACGAGAAGCTCTCCTAAAGAGTATTTGTAAGATTCGAGCTGATCTTTCAAGAATCTTTTCAGAAATAATGCTGCAACTGTTTCCGGAAGCTTCACTAAATCCAGACGCCATTAGCTTTCAAACCAGGCTAAAAAAGGATTTAAGTTTAACGATTCAAAGAAACTTTATTAAGGGGACTCCTTTATAACTGGGAAAACCTTTAAAACTTGAAAAAATCAATGTTTTTATGATTTTTGTTTATAGGAAATTTACCATAGAGTATGCTCTCGAAAGCCGTTTTTCGAAAAAAAATGTTCCCGCAAAATTATAAGTAAAATACTGAATAAATATTTTGACTGGTTTCTCGCAAAATTGCGTAATTAAAATTATTTATTCAATATATCGAAAAGATTCATTTTTTTAATAGATCCAGTCAGAACTAGATACTTTTATTGTAATCGTAAAAAGCAGTATATTTATAACTATATGTATATATATATATACTGAAACGGCCGACATATGAAACACAAAAACATTGTCGGTAATATACCGGTAGAATCATTACCGACAGCACCGAGCACAAACTTCGCTGAAACACCGCACCACAGCAGCGCCACCTTTTCCACACCGAGCTACGAGCGAGCGCCAAGAGAGGGAACAGCAGCTTATACACAGCAGCATAGGCGCCAGAGGAGTATAAAAGGTAGCGCAGCAGCAAGGAGACCGTCATTCTATCGATAGCTCCCGCAGCGAGCACGACCCTCTCGAGGGAACTGCGCACCTGCTTCCGGCCTTGTGCATCCTGATGCCTCATGAGCATAGCGCTCGAATAGGGATTGTGCAACGCCTCCCCCCTATTGCATTGAGGAGCTATCTAAACTCATTCTGTTTATCTAAATTGAATAAAATAATAATTAAAACCTATCTAAACTCTCTTGCCTAAATCTTCTCACGACCTTCTCCCCCTCTTACAGGGCGAGGGTGTCCTGTTACCTGCGTATCAGGTACTTGACGACCCGTACCCCGATGGCTGCGTGGAGGCCCTCCTAAGACGATAAACGACGAGTCATATCGAGATTGACCTCCGCCGTTTATCGACGAGCAGCACCCTCCTGATTAACTCCAGGAGGGTAGGGATAGTCACTCCTGGGAGGCGGTTTCGACCCCTCCCTCGACCGACTCGCGATACCTTACTATTCTGGAGTCTCGAACTCACGTGCCGGGATAAAGAAATCTTTCTGGCTCGTTTCATTTGCGCCCGAACAGGGACTCGAGATATCAGTAATGTTAGGAGAGTCACGGGAAGTTTATATTTTTTGAATAAGTAACTATTAATAAATTCACTTGAAACAATTATCATTCACAATGGCAGATCATGACAAACGACACAGGCGATACGCCCAATCGTTCGAAAATTTAAAAAACACACACTCTGATACATTAACAGAAGAACAAAAATGGCAAATTCAAGTAGACTCACGAATAACAAATTTACACTTTGAAACAAATGACCTCGGCAATAGAGTCACCACATTAGAAAATTCCACGGGGACACCAAAAACCGATAAAATCACATTAAAGCATAAAAGTGAAAAATCGGCGATCGATGAATAATTAGAGACACTAACTGCATACGTAGAGTCCCTCCGGGAAGAAATAAAAACCCTCAAAGAAAAAAATGCTACGTTAGAAGATGACGTGGACAAATTGATATCACACGACGCGACACACGCGGCAAAGCTAAATCAAATAGAAAACAAAATACAAACCGACAAAGACGAAATGACAAAGTCAATAAATAAAATCGAAAGATTAGCTAAAGCCTCTAGAACGTCAAGCGACACGACGGACAATTCCAGGAAGCTAAAATTAGACCCGCCGAAATTCAAAGGTCTCGCGTCAGAAAGACCGATTAAATTTATTAAAGAATTAGAGTCATACACAGAACCACTTAACCCCGACGAATACGAGCTGAAACACCTGATCTCTCAGACTCTAGAAGGGGATGCGCAAAACTGGTGGTACTTACAATCGAATATCAGAACGCTTGATCAATTTATAATCTGTTTCAAAGAAAGATACTGGAACCGGAACATCCAGCGCGAAAAATCGATAAAACTGGAATACGGTCAATATTTTCCGGGAAAATTCTCACGAGTTAGCTATGCTACCTACATGTGCAACGTAGCTCGGGATCTTGAGTTAAACATAACAGACGAAGAAATAATTCGGAAAATAGCGGAACACTTTGATCCCGACATTCGCAGAACGATATAATCACAAAGAATTAGTAACATCAATGAATTCCTTGAGATATTAATAGATTACGACATTGACGGTGGTAAAAAACGCCGCAACTCCAATGACTCGCCCAATAAAAATGAAAAAAATCAAAATCCTCCCACGGGAGAAAGCTCGGGAGACACAACTAACAAAACGCCGGGTAAATCATGGCAAAATAAACCGAAGCATATACAAGCAATAAGTAAAAATGCAAATCAAACTAAACCTCCTTCAGGAGGGGGGGGGGGGCAAGTTCACAACAAAAACAAGATACGGAGTTATTCAATTTCGAAGCAGACCCAGAAGTAATTCTAAAAAATTCAAAAAACGAAAAGTAGTTACACTAGAAAAAGACGCGCTTTCAACAAAACACGAAAGTAGAAGTGTAACTAAAGTCGCGTCAATAATGGAAGATCCCCGGGAGGAACTCCTTCGTGATATAAGCCCTTCCGGCCAAAACATTGAAGTTTTTCACTGTCCGGAAATAGAGATCGAAATCGAACAAACAAAAACAAATGCTCTTATCGACACAGGTAGCGAGGTCACGGCTATATCCGAGGAATTCTATTATCAGAACCTCGAGAAATTCAAAATATGTCCTACCTTACCGATAAGTGGCAAAACAATAAAAAGCGCGACTGGCAGTAAATCCACGCGCATAAAATTACAAGTACAACTAAGTACAAAAATAAACAAAATAAAAACAAAAATAATATACATAGTAATTCCGAAACTCATAAAGCCGTGCATAATTGGGTACGACACTATTAAAACATTAAAAATGCTTATAAACACGGCCGGTAAAGAAATATTATTCAACTCTCAAAACGTGGACGATATTATAAAATACGTCGACAAAACTATTCCGCTAAATGGCTACCAAAGCCTCGCGATAATAGAAAAATCTGAATACTCAAAATACGAGTCAGATCAAATAAAAAACCTCGAATACCCACATAAAGCGTACGAGGAAAATTACGAAAATCCGGACGAACTTTCAGAATTAGAAATCGACGGAAAAATAAATGAATGCGTTGACCTATCGGCAACACAAAAAACTAAACTAAAAAACTTAATAATTGAACATAAAGAGATTTTCGAAAAAAAACCGGGTCTCCTAACAACATATGAACATAAACTAATACTTAAAGATACTAAACCGTGGTTCGCACGATCATACCCGATTGCCATCCATGACCGCGAGGACACTTTAAAAGAAATCCAAAAAATGTTAGATTTAAAAATCATACGACGATCAAACAGCGTCTATATAAATCCTATTAAAATCGTACGCAAAAAAGACGGATCAATCCGTCCATGTTTAGCAGCACAACAATTAAATTCTGTATTACACAACAATTACGAAGGTCCGCCAGGCATCGACGAAATACTCCAAAGATGCGCACATAAACCTATAATGAGTATATCCGATTTCACGTCAAGTTACCGGCAGATTAAACTAGCGGAAGAATCACGCAAATATACAGCATTTAAAATTGATTCACACGTTTACGAGTTCAACGTAGTCCCATTCGGGATAAAAACCAGCGGAGCCGCATTAATCCGAGGTTTAACAGAAGCCACTTGGGACTTCGAGAAATTCTTAATACTTTTTGTTGATGACTTAATGGTCGGGTCAAACAGTTTCGAAGAACACTTACAACATTTACACTTACTATACTCTGGATTACGAAAACACAACCTACGCTTAAACTTTAAGAAAACAAAATTTTTTTGAAAAGAGATAGAATTCCTCGGTCATTTCATTTCAGTTAAAGGCATCCGGCCGGATCCGGAAAAAATCAGAACAATCAAACATTTCACAGCACCAACAAACCTAAAAACATTACAAAGTTTTATCGGATTCATCAATTTCTATTCAAAGTTTACGAAACATTTTGCAGACCACTTGGTCCCATTACTAGATTTAGTTAAAAAGAAAAACATATTCATATGGACAGAAAAACATCAAAAAGCATTTGAAAAAATAAAAACATTATTTGACGAAAACATGTTCTTAGTTTACGCGAATCCAAAAAAGCCATTTATTTTAACCACTGACGCTTCGGATTACGCCTGTGCTGCAGCACTATCTCAGACAAACGACAAAGGGGACGAAGAAATCGTCTGCTTTGTCAGCAGAACATTCAAAGGGAGCGAATGCTCTTATTTCACTACAGAAAAAGAAATGCTTGCCCTAGTATGGGCTTTGAAAAAATTAGAATCATACTTAAAAGGAGCAACTGATATTATTGTAAGAACAGACCACGAAGCATTAACATTTTTACAAACATGCAAATTTAATAACCAGCGTCTTCAACGATGGAGCTTGGCTATTCAAGACTATAATATCAGACCACTACACATACCTGGTAAACAAAACGTGGTCGCAGATTATTTAAGTCGCATGGACACCAGTGAAAAATTAAAATCAGAATCACAATCAGAAATCATAATTGCAGCTCTCACACAAATACGTACGGATAGTCTCAAAAAACTCTGCAAAACTATAGAACTCAAACAAAATCAAGAAAATAATGCACGAAACATTAAAATCAAGATTGCAAACAAAGACACACAAACAATGCGAAGATTCGAAATCATGAACAATGTATTATACAAAAAATCAAACACCAGAGAAAAAATCGTAATTCCAAACAATATGATAAAACCTTTTGTTATAGAAACACACAACGCATACGCTCACATTGGCGGTAGAAAATTGTACAAAATGATAGGCGAACATTTTTACGCAAAGGGTTTACGCAAAAAGATTGCATTGGCTATAAAAAATTGTGATAATTGTCAAAGAACAAAACCATTAAATATTAAGTATAATGAAATAGCTCAACCAATCCTAACGCGTAAACCCAACGAACTTTTATCCATCGACTTCTATGGACCTCTGCCGTCCTCAGGAGGGGGGGCAAAATATTTATTAACAACAATTGATGCTTTCAGTAAATTCGTAGTTTTTTACCCCCTCAGACGAGCAACGGCAGGAGCCACATTAAATAAACTATTAAATGACTATATACCAAAATTCGGAAAACCCGAAAAAATAATCTGCGATCACGGAACACAATTCACCAGTGAAAAATTTCGAAAAACGTTAGAATCTACCGGCATCAAAATTGTATACTCTTCTATTCGACACCCACAAAGTAATGTAATTGAAAGGGTACATAGAGAAATTGGTAGATTCATGCGAACCCTATTAAGCGAAAAACACAATGCATGGAGTAGAATGATACCAACGATCCAAACAATCTTAAACGAAATACATCACGACACAACAAATTGTACGCCGTTAGAACTACATTGTAATATACAGCCAACCCGAATATGGCAAACAGTCTTACATATACCAAATGAACACAATAGTTTATCACACGAGCATCGAATATATTTAGCAAAAGAAAGAGCTACAAAAATAGCTACAAAACGATCAAAAACAAAAAACACAAAAAACCATTACTCATTCAAAAAAGGCGACAACGTTTTGGTAAAAGCATTAAATGTAACCGATTCGGAAGGCGGTAAAATTGCTAAATTCTTAAACATATTTGAAGGCCCGTTCAAAATAAAAGAAGTCATAGGACTTGATACATATTTACTAGAAAACCCCATTACGAGAAAAGAAAGGGGCAAATTCCATTTAAACAATCTAAAACCATACTTCAACGATGAATGAAAATTTAGCAATTTTAAAATCAAAACAAAACACTTACGAACAGACAAAACTATATATATGACTATGCTTGGTCACGAAAAATAGACTGTATAACTGCAAAGACACGGGCTACCGCGAAACCTTGAAACATCAACAACAACAATCAACTCTCGCGAAGAGCTCCGGGGCTCATCAGTACCAAAGAAAACGCCGAACCGACAACATGTCTCAGGCAGACGCGACGACGCAAACATGCGCAAAAACCGGGCGTTGCAGCCAGGCGACCCAAGTGACACCAGCAATGCTGCGGGAGGGACGGCACTGGGTTCTGACACTTCCGCATCAGGGCATCGAATACACCGCATTTCTCCACGCACGACCATACACGACGTCCATTCGGCCGGAACCTAGCAGTGTAAGCCGTGCGTCGCAGACCGAGCCACCCAAAAACCGACAAACGCAGACTCCGACCAAATGGACCGAAGCGAAGTCACCGGAGGGACCCGGCAGGACTATGTCCATCACCACATCAGGGCACCATGTTCCACCATCCAACGGCTAACGGTCAGCGCCGGAAAGACCGCCGAACAAAGAGCACTAATGCCGCCACCACCGCCATCTTCACCGACCGAAACGAGACGCCACGGATCGTTGGCAGCCGGGTTTAAAAAACCAATTAATAAATCATGCATCATGCTGCCAACGATCAAACGTCAACAAACACGGCCGATGAAAACGGCCAAACAAGCGCCACCACCTCCGCCGGCCACCCAAGCTCCCCCACCAACCACGGACGACGAATATGTCCCCGTTCCCCTCCAAGCGGCCAAAGAAGACGCGAAACAATGGAGGGAGGAGGCAAAAAAGGAGATAGAAAGGAGAAGGCAGGAGGCTAAGAGGCAGACGGACATCGAGATGACGTGCATTCTTGCCGAATGGCGAGCACTCGGCTCAGCGTCATGCCGGTGCGACTTCGACAAATTCGCCGCCGCGCCGTAAACCCCGAGACATGCGTCGACCGTTTGTTTTTTTTATGGGATGACAACAGTATTTTTTTTAGATATTTTTTGCTAATAAGTCGTCTATTTAAAAAAAAAATAAAAACAAGCATAGCCATATATATTTTTTTGTAAATATATTTTTTTTATTGTTAATAAAAAACACAAATACACATTACAAAAAGCACGACAATGTTTTTGCTCATCACATGCCTACCTCAGTATCACTAAAAATTATTTTCGTTTATAACTCAACAATTTTTGTTGGGGGGCAATGAAACGGCCGACATATGAAACACAAAAACATTGTCGGTAATATACCGGTAGAATCATTACCGACAGCACCGAGCACAAACTTCGCTGAAACACCGCACCACAGCAGCGCCACCTTTTCCACACCGAGCTACGAGCGAGCGCCAAGAGAGGGAGCAGCAGCTTATACACAGCAGCATAGGCGCCAGAGGAGTATAAAAGGCAGCGCAGCAGCAAGGAGACCGTCATTCTATCGATAGCTCCCGCAGCGAGCACGACCCTCTCGAGGGAACTGCGCACCTGCTTCCGGCCTTGTGCATCCTGATGCCTCATGAGCATAGCGCTCGGATAGGGATTGTGCAACGCCTCCCCCATATTGCATTGAGGAGCTATCTAAACTCATTCTGTTTATCTAAATTGAATAAAATAATAATTAAAACCTACCTAAACTCTCTTGCCTAAATCTTCTCACGACCTTCTCCCCCTCTTACAGGGCGAGGGTGTCCTGTTACCTGAGCATCAGGTACTTGACGACCCGTACCCCGATGGCTGCGTGGAGGCCCTCCTAAGACGATAAACGACGAGTCAGATCGAGATTGACCTCCGCCGTTTATCGACGAGCAGCACCCTCCTGATTAACTCCAGGAGGGTAGGGATAGTCACTCCTGGGAGGCGGTTTCGACCCCTCCCTCGACCGACTCGCGATACCTTACTATTCTGGAGTCTCGAACTCACGTGCCGGGATAAAGAAATCTTTCTGGCTCGTTTCAATACATATATCGTATTACAGGAATGTTTAACTTTTTCCTCGCATATGAATGTATTTATGCGCGAATGTGTGTATGTTCGCGCGCATGTGCGTGTGTGTGTGTGTGTTCGTGTGTTTGTGTGTGCGTGTGTGTATGTGCGTGTATATATATATATATCTCGCATACACACATACGCTCTTAAACATACATACGTATTTCGTAAATTATTTTATAACAATAAATGATGATTTTTTTTCATTCTGAGTTTCATGAAACTATATAGTCATTAGGTGAAATTCAAATACGCGCGCTCTTCGCAACAGTCTAGGCGGCGATTCTGTAACCAAAACTTGACGACCGCTGTGACGAAAATATTTGAACTCCCCATTTACCGACCATGTATACCATGTCCTGTTTTGTAAAGTACGTAAAGTTTAGAATCAGTGTGCTTTCAAATCTGCTTTACCATAGCTTTGAAATATGTGAAAGTTCTTGAATGTAAGATTTTTTGTACAGTGCAAACATAGTTAAATTTAGTTATTTGTTTATTTACTATTTTTTCAGTAGTGTTTATTTACCATTTTTATTCTTCTAAAGTTATTTATATATTAATATTTTAAAATGAAAAGTTCAGAGTAGTTGTAAGAAATTTTAGTTAGTTTAGCTTTTAGTTTAGATTAGTTAGTTATAACAATGAGTGATAACAAGGGTAGATTGCCTAACACTCATTTAGATAGGAAGTACTCCTGGGGAAGAAGTAAAAGGCGACCAAGAACATTTACAGGAACTAGACCCAGTGACGCAGTAGACTCAACTGCACAACCAAGACCTTCGACATTTTCAAGAAAACTTGAAACTCCAGCAGCAGAAGGCCTCTTCGGAGTCAAGAATAGAATTATTGACATCAATATTCTATGTCCTGAACTCCAAAATGTGTTGTGTTGCAAACAGTATCATAGTGAAGTGCAGTTTTCTGAATCAACAGTGTTTTGGATTAGGATTTAAAATTGAAGTGACATGTCTTCGATGCAGAGAAGTCTCCAGCATCAATTCTAGCAAAAAAGTGGGTGAACGACAAGCCCAGGCCAACACCAGAGAAGCACGAGCTCTTAGGCTAAGGGCTCGACGGATACAGGAATATGACTCCTACGCTGCTGGTGGACCTTAAGGAGTCAAAAGCAAAGGCTTGGCAAGGACTACGAAAAAAGATGAGTATTCTTCTCTATATTGTTTTAGCTGATTTTTATGGGTTTTGAAGTATTAATTTATTTCATTTTTTTCAGGGGATATTGCATTGACGCTAACTTGGAATTCTATTTTTCTTCCATCAAATCAAGTTGAAGACCTCAACAAAATAATTAGGTAAGAATAAACATGCATTTTTTAGTATTAAATACAATAAATTAATCTAATGTTAAAATTCACAATTTACCATTTTTTGTTTACAGGTTCTCAGAGGCGTACTCAACACATTGGTATATATTCCGTATACCATATAAATGCTGAAAGTGATGGTCTACCACCAAGGATCGATGTAAAAATAGTTTCAAGAGATTTGGTAAGCAATAAATTAACTTATATTACAATATGCATCAATGAACTTTAAAGTAAATTTTCTCCAACTTTGGTTTTTCATGATTTCAGCTCACTGTCCGTAGGATTCCAGATGACCATCGAATGAGCTGAAAATATTTTAGTATGCTCTATGTAAGTATAGTTTTTGTATGAACAGAGGGATTTTGCTTTAAAAGCTTCAAATTTGTTTAATAAATAAAAATGTGGCATAAAAAATATTATAAATAAAAAAATTAAATTTTTTTTAATTAAAATTTTTCTAAGTATTAAAATCAAAATTCCTCTGTTCATACGAAAGCTACACTTATATAGAACATACTCACAAAATTTTAGCTCAATCGAAAGATATGGTCACCTGGAATCTTACGGATAGTGAACATCGGTCTGCGGAGTGCCACTCCGGATAGGTAGGTCCAAACTTGGATTTTAAGTGCTTAAATTGAAGGAACGTGAACATACTATAAGTATGAAAAGTTTGTCTAACATATTATTTAATTTTATACTAATTTTTTATAATTTTATGTTTCAGATGTTAAACGTGTTGGGTCCCCTTAAGATAATCGGAGATTAGAAATTTCAAAATTAAAAAATTCAAATTTTGCTAAGCCGTTTTAAATTCAAAATTCTCATATTATCCCTCTGAGTGACAGGCTTGATAACTCATAAGTTTTGGTTACCTTCTACAAAGCAAAACATGCATTTCCCTTGGGAAAAGACTCGTTACATCCAAGACTTGGAAACTGAGTACACATTTTGCTCTCTCAAAATTGGAAATAACTAATTTTTCTTTAAGCAAATCAATCAGAGGGATAGCATAAGAAATTTCAAGTTAATCGTCTAGAACAATTTTGAGCCGTTCAATTTTGAATGCCTTATATGATAATTATTTTAAATTGGTTGATACGATAAACTTGAAATTTCTCATGATATCCCTCTGAACTTACTTATTATCAATTTTTAAAGTGCCCAAAATATAGTCTGTTTCCAGAATATGGGTTGAGCGTCTCTTTTCTCAATGGAAATACATGTTCTGATTTCTAAAAAGCAAATAGACCATGCAAGTAGTTGTTAAGCCCACAGCTTAAAGGGATAGTATAAGAACTTTTAAGATGGTACAGTTGAGTACTATGGAAATAATCATAGATTAAAAATTTCAAAATTAAAAAATTCAATTTTTACTAGGCCCTATCAAGTTGAAAATTCTTATACTATACCTTTGAGCACTTGGCTTGACAACTCATAAGTTCTCGTTACCTTATACAAAACAAAACATGCTTTTCCCTCGTTACATCTGGAAACTTAGTGTACTTGCTCTCTCAAAATTGGCAAAAACTTCTAAACCACATGTCTTCTTAACTTATATAATAATTATAAATCTTGAAAAAAAAATGTTTCACATCACTAACTTCTCACAGGAATTCCTTCCCTTTATAATATGACAGTTGTGTAACCTCCCAATAGAAGTTCTGTAAAAACTTTCTTCAATACTTAAGTGAAGAAAATACAATACGCACACTTTAAACCACTTGACTTCTAAATTTAGTAATCATAAATCATAAATCTTGAATATTAAAACTGCAAAACTTACGTAAACTTCTTTCACTTCACCATAAGCTTGTCACAGGAAAATTCGTTGAATTTTTTTATCTACCCTGATCGTTGTGTAACCTCCAAATGGAAAAAAATATCTGAAATAAACAAAAATAATTAAACAAAGAATCAGTTCACAAAAAATTAATTTGTATTGTCTTGATTTATGTCGAAATAAAAGTAAATACTTATCTAATTGAATCCTGTTAGTCGTGTTTATGTTATTATTGTTAGGTATATGTACATATTTTTATCATTTAAGTTCTTTGGGCATTTCTTATAAATGATTCATTAATCAAAGTCTATTCAAGCATTCTTCAATCAAGTTTGATAATATGTTACCATTAATAATAAGCAATGCATTGTTCATACGTAAGTGCAGATAAATATTAACAGTCAGGTCGATAGAAAGTATTATCTTGACTGAAAACCCTTCACTAATTTCACTTCGTCACAGGAACCTTCTTTTTGATGGACTAAACTTGATAGATATTCCATCTATTCTTGTCAATCTAGTTCTTCCGGCATTTCTGATAAATAATTTATGAATACGTAACCATAATAAATATGTTACGTCATAAACACTTTGTAAACATAAAATTTGATTACACTGGATAAAAGTTGTTACAATTCATATATTGACTGATCCATTATTAAATGGATATATTTATTATTCTTGACAATTGTGTTCTTCCAGCATGTCTTATAAATAATTCTTGAATCAAACTAGTTTTTTACTTCACTAATTCCACTTCGTCACAGGAACTTTCTTTTTGCTGGTCTAAACTTGAGATATCCGGCTATCGTCTAGTACATGACATTATAAACTTTCTGGACTCAAAATATTCACATCATCACAGGAACCTCCTTTTGGCTGGTCTCATCTTAACAGATATTCCAGCTATTTTCATACTTTCTTGACTGAAAATACTGCTTTAATTTCACTTTGTCACAGGAACCTCCTTTTTGCTGGTTAATTATCAATTATTGTCTGTTATAAATATTTCCCAATAAATACAAGTGAGACCGATATAAAATATTACACATTTTTTGTTTTTTAGATCACACACAGAAGCTTTTTCATTTTTTTTTTCAATATTCACCAATGATGTTTGGCGTATAACCTCCTGTAAGAAACTTGCAAAAATAGCTTATTACATAAATTCCCTTGCTATACAACTTGATAGTTGTGTAAGCTCTCAATGGAAACAGAAAATATCTGAAAAAAAATAAAAACATTTAAACAAAGAATCATTTTACGAAAAGTTTATTTCTATTGTACTGATAGATAAAACTGAATAAAACTTCAAAATAAAACTGAATACTTATCTAATAAAATTCTGTTAGTCATGTTTATGTTATTGTAATCTATTATTAATACATACTCGACTCATCGACTTAATTATATTTTACTGTTATAATTAAAATATCTAATTGGGTTAAATAGTTAGTACTACTTTTTATAACATTTAATGAGAAACTGTTAATTAAACACGTTGATTATTTTATGATTGTATGTAAACACGGTTTCATCGTGAAAGATCGTCTGCATTTGCGCAGCATGTATAAGTATATCTATATGATGCATGATGATCTATATAATACGGAAGTACATAGTACTGACGTAACCGGAATTACATTAATTGTTCAGTGTTCTCTCTCGAGAAGAATTGACCAGCCCGAACTTTCACTTTGCAATAACTTTTGATAGACGCTATTATGCAAAATATGACCCTGATGTGATTTTGTAAGTTTTGTCGAAAGCTTTCATATAAGTGCTTATATGTACGAAATAATGCTCTTAGTGCGAAGAAAATCGTACGCCAAGGTTCCAACAGGGCAAGTTTAAAGTAGATATAAGGGTCGTCTGGCTTGCGCCCCACGGCGGCGTACGGACTGTCGTACCTTATACTTGCCATCGTGGCGCTACCGCGCCCCTTGATCTTTTAATTGACTTACTGAGAACAGTTTGCCCGTCGCATTTTTATTTAGAAACTCTGTTTCTCTGACTTGTGGCTGATTCGAAACAATAGCTTCAAAAAATGCATCTCGAATTTCTACATCTGACAAAGGTGGAGTATCGGGCAATTTATTATATGATCGGACTATATTATCCAACTTATCCCAAAATGCGGAAGCCTTTTCTTTATTCGGACTGTATTTAATGTTATGGAGCTGTTTTCTCAAACTTGCTGTAGATAAATTTATTTTATTTTGTTTAATTCGTTTAATTTCATTTAATAACTCCTTTGGATCTTTTATATTAGAAACTTTATCATAATATGTCATATCAATTCTATTAATAATAAGATCTCTAACTCTAACATTATCTTTTTCAAACTTTGATTCATCGACATTACGAGATGTTATATTCGAATTACATATAATAGATCTACAACAGTTAATTCAGATTTAAGAAAATCTATAAATGAATCTATATTCAAGCTTGTAGTGAGTTTATAATCTCTTCGGAGAGAAGTTTGAGGACTTGTCAATTCAATTTTGATTTTATCTGTGACACATCCGGTGTCTGGATGTAATCCAGCCTTTTGTATTTCAGCTCTTATCAATTCGGACAAATGTTCATTACTTACAGGTTTTTCCGCATCTTTAATTGACAACTGTTTATTGAATCGAGCTGGTAAATCCTTCTCAGATTGAGTAGGTGTATCCTTTTCAGATCGAGCTGGTTTATCATTTTCGGGTTGATTTTCTTCCCACTCCTCATCTTCAACCCATCGCTTGACGTGACCGTCAATCCACTCAACCCTCTTAGTTACATAACGTCTGCAACTAGCAAGTTCTTCGACTACTTCATTATGCACTTTATTGCATTCATCATTAATTTTGTCGTCGCACTTGCTTATATTAGCTTCTGCTACTGTCAGACATTCCATTAACTCTGAAAATTGATTTGTTTTGTAAGAGCTTACAACTGATGACAATTCAATCCTTTTAGGATTCAAATGACACTTAACTCCAGAATAACTAGAGTCCATGAAATCAGAATTTTTAAGAAATTCTGATTCATTAAATTTTCCAGCATGCAAATCAATTTTTGTTTCTAAATCGGAAAAAAAAAATTTTCCCTTCCGACAGCTTTTATTCAGTCCCAAATTTAAATTTACCACCTTTTGTGATTTTATGATTGGAGTAGGTTTACCTTTTAATCGAAAATCGAACTTAGCCTCCAATTCTTTTAGAGCAGATGCACCAGGCTCTATGCTTCCAGCTTTATCGAACTTATTCAACTCGGACATTTTGGCCATATCGCTGTCAGATTCTATGGTTTCATCAAGCTTAAGGGGTTATGCCTGAGTTAAAATTCAAAAAAATCAAATTTTTTTTATTTGACTTTTTTACGTCAAATTTACTGTAGAATATATTGCAGAAACCCTTTTTGCCCGAAAAAAATTATTTACAAAGTTATAGGTAAAATACTAAAATCAAACAATTTGTTAAAATTGCGTATTATTCATATTTTGTTTTATAACGCTTTTGATTATTCAAAACAATTGTGTTTTTATAGAAAATTTAATATAAATTGTGTTTATAAACTCCTTTTGAAATATGCAATTTTATTAAAAAAAAAACAACAAATTATTTATTGATATTACATACAGTACAATATAGCTAATTTTTTTATATCATCGATTTTTTTATTTTCAGTGTTTAAAATAAAATAAATTTAGAATTTAAATTTTGTCTTGTAATATCTTCATCAAATTTATAAAGCAGTAAAAAAACATATGTACAAATTTAAATTACCGCCTGAAAACATGGCACCTTGCACATACAGCATATGAAAAAGTAAGTCACTGTTTTACCGACCCACATGAGTTTTCTATCGCAGACAGCTGTTTCGTCTGCTGTCTGTAGTTTAGTGCAAGCTGAATGTTATGCTGTAGTGATTACTTTTGAGTCTCACAAGTGTTTAAATTTAGATAAGTATTTTGGACTATAAACAATATATTATTTTTTAAGAACCTGTTCTTTGTGAGTGTGTGCTTTATTTTTAGATATACGGGCTAAATTTCAGGTGTACAAGAAGATGCCTGTGTGTTAGATGTTCTCAAAGTGTACTGCAATTGTTAACCAACCTGTCAAATAATGGGTAAGCAGTGGCAATATTTATATTTATGTATGATATATTTACTGCAAATATGTATCGCTAACTTATATTTCAATTTCAGCTTTTCATACTCGTATATCAAAATGTGCAGGACTCGGGTCCCAATATATCCCATAATATATGGGTATTTTATGCCCAAACATAAAAAAAATATGCCAAACAGTTCATGTAAGTACTATCCGAAAAACATATATCAATTTCTTATATAAACTTTAAATGCTGTTTTCTCAAGTTTTGAATTTTTATGATTTTAGGTCAGTTGCCGAAGGATTTGTCAGGAACCATAAGTCCAATCAAGCTGAAATTTTTTATACAGCTCCAGGAAACTATTCTGTACTGCTTAAGTGGAGCCAAATTGGCAAAAATAAGTTTAAAGTGAATGTTATGTATGTAAACATACGTAACATTCACTATAATTACTTATATTTTAACTTATATGTTACTAATTATTGTTATAAACTACTACTAATTATTATAAATTCCATCCAGTTTGGTTTGGATTCATCACCCGAATGATGAGAAATCATGCGGCAAAGGAGAAAAAGTACTCAAATTTAATGCTTCACACATGGGATTGTTTAAACAGTAAGTATAGATATATCATGCATTAAAAATATGCAAAATTATAATGAATATGTATGCATACTACAAAAAAGATTTTTTCTGATACTAGTTGTATATAATTTTTTTTTGCCTATTAACTGATGATTTATTTTTTTCAGGTTTAACTCAGGCATAATCCCTTAAGGGGTTAAGGCATTTCTTGCCGACTAGAAATGGACTCGGCCTCCATGGCTTCTTCTTCAACTCGAACTCTTTCAATTTCTCTTTTCAGAGACTCCAGCATGGATGGTGATATAGTAGAGTTATCTATAAATATTATCAACAAATGAGTCATTTATTTGACGAACAACAATCAAAATAAATTTATCGAAAAGAATTTAAGGCAATTTTAATTAAGCACACTCAAGTGACGAACAACAATCAAAAGAGTATGGTTACTTGCCTGACCTATGATTGGTCTGTAAAATTTTCAGTACACACAGTGTAGCAGCAACAACATACACAACACTGCATATACCGGTCGACAATATAACTTGGGACTGAAAAGCATGCTTTAAGAATTTCTTTTGAAATTAATTACATACGTATAAAATTTTACTTTTTAATCCAACTACTAACTTTAGTAATTCGAGGTTTTACCTATTTCGTATTTATGACCATGGGATGTCATAATACAAATACATCCAGCTTCGTCTAGTTCTGGGTAAATACAATCATCCGGATGTTGATCGGAGATCCTCAGTTCTTGATCTTGTAGTAGCAGAAACAGAGCTACGTTCTTCTGATCTGTTTGAATTAATCAAGTTAATTATACACAATTAAACTTTATTCAAGCTTAAATTTATTCAAGCTTTAAAATTGAAATTAATTGAATTTCACCGGTTTGCAATTTTGTTTTAAATAAATATTTTCTCGGTTCGAAAGATCCATTCGCATCGAGATTTATGTTAAAACGTACAAGTATATTTATTCCAACATTGTATTAAATCGAGCAATTTGTTTCGCGTGTAGTTTTTTGTTGATGGTTAAGAAGAACCTTTCATCACGCTTACAACTACACGCACCAACAGTATATGCATACTGTATCGTTCTCACATACAGAGATCGTATTTGGCGCGTCATCAGCCCATATGAGTAGTTACGAGTCGGCGCTTCCTAGTATTTATACGCGCTGTCGAATCAGCTTGCGACGAGTTCAGCGCCAGCGCCAACACCAGCGCTAGCATTAGCCGTATATTCGCGCTATCCCTCTCTGTATATTTAATATGGCCCGTGCAAGCAACTACGTCTTGGCGCTCCCCCTCTCGGTTGTTCTCGCATGTTGTCGAGTTAGCCCGCGATGAATACGGGCCAGCGCTAGAGGCAGCGATAACGACAACGGCAGCGGCAGCAGCAGCGCTAGTGGTCACTCGCTTGTTTTTAAAAACATTGGCAACGCGCGAGACGCGCAAGTTGAAGCGCGCACGATTCTTAGAATCTCGAACTATATCGCGTCGTCCTTTCGGACTTGATCAATTTTTCCATTTCTGACTGCACTCTCTCATCTCTAGTTTTGAGATCACGCAGAAAATTAGTCCTTTTCCCGTCTGCCATTTTTTCGAGCTGTTGGTAACGATGAACTGGAGAAAATCAAGCTGGTGATGAAGAAGCAAAAACCGATGATGTCGAGCAGAGAAAATCGAACTTAGCAATTTCAGGATCTCGCGCTGCGTCGCGTCGTACTGTAGTGTCGACCTTCGTAATACGATGATTCGAGTTGAGCTATATTTTTGCACTTACTCAAGCTAAAAGAAAAACAACACAAAAATCACAGTCACACGCGAAATTGACCTTCCTCGCAAACACAAGGCGAGCAGATTCCATGCGCAGTGGAAGCGTGCTGGGCCCATAACCTGTTGAGGTTTTTATTGTGTGTTGCGGAAGTAAATAAGAAATCTATGATTATACTTTACTTTATACTTATTTAATACAAAATAAATCAAGCTTATCAAAATCAAAGTAATTATATTGAAGCTCTCTCCTATTTGCAGTCCAAGGGACAACTGACTACTCGTCAAAATTGTCCGTGTAAAAGAGAGGCGATATACGGAGAGTGGGGGGAGAGCGAGCTTGGTGCTCAGCTTGAAGCTGTTCACTTCAACTCAACAAATATTTATGTAGTTTACAGCTTTTAGTTTTAAATCTTTACTTAATTAAGAAATGGAATTCCAATTATTATTATTTGAGGCCATTGTTCTCTTAGTTTAATATAATGTTTTGAATAGTACCCATTATAGGATAAGAGGACGATAAATTAACTTGTACCGTGGAATTTTCCCGCCCGCACGGGAATTCCAGTTATGTACAATTATTTATAAATTTTGCGGCTGACTCTTATCTCTCGGCTCGTGGAAACCTGCAATGGTAGAAACGGGAGTGTGTGGTGGCAATCAGGTTGAAAAATGTTAAAACATCAATATATATTTAAAACCAATCACGAATATATTCTGTTTTCTTCTACACAATTATTCGGTTAACAAACAGACTTAAAGTGACTCGACATAGATTCATGGGCACGCGGCCAAATTACTAATTCCAGATTGGTCAGGAACACTGAAAAGGGCCGCGAAATAAACCTCTACGCTGATTCTACTTTATGTTGGAAAAACAAGAGGGAGATCGCGAGTCCAAACCTGAAACGCGAAATTTCCTCTACGCGTCACTCTCGCCTCAATCCTCTATAGAAAACTCTCTCCGCCACAAATAGTTATTCAACACCAAAAATGTACGAAAAAAACATTACCAATTTCCTCTATGATCTACTCCACCAGAATTCTCCTGCCGCCAATTTCCTCTACAAAAACCTTCCAACGGAAAAAATCCTCTTTCCAACTTCCTCGACCAAGTCCGCAACACCAATATGGCTTCCCAAGGAAAAGATAGGAGCCAAGAAAAACCACTATTTCTGGAAAGCGACTTGCCAATACAATTGCCAGTGACGGAGTGGCCGAGGCCGACGCTCCGATCGAGGAAGGATGCCGCGTTTTCCCACTCGGCCTCCTTCTTCACGGAAGCGCAAGCCCGGCCTCCACAATTACATAATTGGTCCTCTTTCCTAGAAAAATCCCCCCATTGGTTTGCCAGAACTACCACCGATCTATTCCTTTATCAGTGAGTTTCCTCCAGCGCCCTCTTTTCCAAATCCTAATTTATTCATTGGTTGGAAAACAATTATCGCCCTCTATATCCTTTACTACTCTTGTAATTCGCGCCCCCTTTATTGATAAAAATAAATCAATCGATATCAATCCCCATCCAGTGGCTCCCCCTATAGATAACGAAACCAGCCGCGCGAGATTCGAATTCCATCGATATATCTTTGAGCTTCACTGCATACAAGATCCCCGCCATGTTCCTCTATGCTAGAAAAAGAAAGCCTCTATTACCATATGATGTACTGTACAATTCCCCCGTACAGTACATCGCATCTATGTCGCCAATTCATAGTCCGATAGCAGGCGCCCTCTCACTCTCACTCGATCACGGTCGATAACCAAGAGCGCTCGCTCTCGCCCCTCTATCACACGCCACATGCTCTCTCTCTCACTCTCGCCAACTTCTCTCTCTCCCGCGCGCGCCGATTCTCTCTCTCTCTCACGCGCGCCGACTCCCTCTCTCTCTCTCACATACAGACGCGCTCCCCTCTACACACCGCGGCGTGCATGTAATCGCGCGTGTGCGACCGCCGTCTCGCTTCCTGCCGTGCCCCCTCCCAAGCGCCAACGTGCTGCGCAGGTGTGACTCGGGAGCTCACATCCTGCGCTCCGCACGCGGTCGGTTAGAGGCAACTCCTGCGAGCGCCACCGAGCGCTGGCTCCGCTCCAGGAGCTGTCATTTCACCGAGAGTGAGTCAGCTGGCAATAGAACATTATTCACGACGCAGCAATAATTATTGCTACGTCGCAAACTATATTAAAAATTTTATGATATTGTAAATTAAACTGACATTTAATAGTTCATCGATTATCTATGATAGGACGGGACGGCAAGTTTTTCCGTAAAAAAAATTGCGTTCTACATCGTAGAATTTGTTACTGTTTTTTTTTAAATGTATGTAAATCAACAGAATTTAAATCTCATATATAATTATATATAATCGTCCTAGACATAGATTTGAATGAAATAAGGATAGCAACACGTTTACTGAATTACTAAGTAGAGTAAATTGTATATCCGCTCGTTGCTTTCATAAATAAAAGAAAAAGTTTTCATGATGCGAAACAATCGTGTTAAATTACATAATAATTTTAGACAAACATGATGTTACCTCATATTGTGGGCACATTTATCATGTGATAATGTCATGTAAGAACATCATGCCATTCTATTACATGTACCATAGGGTTAAATTGAAACTTTGAATAATAATATATTCGTCCTACGTTCTGCGCATGTTTGTGACCCATCACGCAACGCCCAATTTACCGGAAGAATGGACGCCTAATCTCCCATGGTAAATACGGCGTCATTGTAATCGGTCACCAAACGTCAGCTAGAATGCGCAGAACGTGGCAGCAGTCGCAATTATTCAAAGTTTTAATTGTACCCGCTGTACCTTTTCACAGGCTTTTCACACCTTTTCATATGCTGCAATTTGGTCAAGTGTTTACATAAATACATATATATTTATAATCCTCCCCCTTTTAAACGCTTATTTATTTCAAATCGATTGCTTTTTATAAAAGAACTTGCCAATTTATTTATCGATATCATAACTTTCTTTTGTTAAAATTAAAATTGAAATTTATGTAAAATCCAAGGTATAGGAGAAGTAACACTAAAGAAATGGTAGTCTGACCAACAGACCCTTAACGTGAAGATGTTTACGCGTTAAAATATTTTCATAGACAAATAGATTTGAATTTTTACCATATAAGGGCTGCAAATCGAGAGTTCGAAAACGAACTTTGATTAAAACAATGAAATAACCGTATAGATCGAATAAACTCTTAGAATTTTTGTGATATTAAGGTTATCAAAAGTTATAAAATTAATCTTTAATTCTTACCGGAAGAAACGACCTTATACTTGCCAGCTTTTTACCTTTAAGGGGACCCACCACTTTTAAAATCTGAAATAAAAAAAATTTTTAAATAATTTTTAAATTGTTATAGTCAATTAGAATTGAACTAAAACATTTTTAATCTAAAAGCATATACAAAATATGGTAAGATTAAATTTTTATTGTCCTACTTTGAGCCTAATACACATTCATGTCAGCGTAGATACTATTTGATGAATTTTGGCACTGTCCGTAAGATTGCAAGTGTATGCATGGATGAAATGGGCTCAATTTTTTTTTACAAGCTTATTATAGTATTAGTTTCCGTATAAAACTAATACTATATCCGTATAAAACAGAGGGATTTTAATTTGAATGAGTAGAACATTTGAAAAAAAATAAAATATGTCAATAAATTAAAAATCTAATGGTTTTGAAAATATTTTTTAACACTTTTTATTTTTTTTCAAATTTTCTACTCATTCAAATTCATATCCCTCTGTTCATATGGACACTAATACTATAATAAGCTTGTAAAAAAAATTTGAGCCCATTTCATCCATGCATACACTTGGAATCTTACGGACAGTGCCAAAAGTCATCGAACAGTGTCTATGCTGACATGAATGTGTATTAGGCTCAAAGTGGAACAATAATAATTTAATCTTACTATATTTTGTATATACTTTGAGATTTTAAATGTTTTAGTTCAAATCTAATTGACTATAACAATTTAAAAATTATTTGAAAATTTTTTTTATTTCAGATTTTAAAAGTGGTGGGTCCCCTTAAAAGTTTTTATTATTCTTGTCAATTGAGTTCTTCCGGTATTTCTTGTAAATAATTTATGAACATGTAACCATAATAAATGTTACATCAGAAACACTTTAAACATGAAATTTGATTACACTGGATAAAAGTTGTTAAAGTTCATATGTGTAGCGATCCATTATTAAATGGATACATTTATTATTCTGGTCCATTGAGTTCTTCTGACATTTCTTATAAAAATTCTTGATTCAATATACTTTTCCACTTCACTAATTTCACTTCGTCACAGGAACCTTCTTTTTGCTGGTCTAAACTTGATAGATATTCCAGCTATTGTCTAGTATATATACAAAATACAATATTCACCAATTATGTATAATGTATAACCTCCCATATTCTTAACACTTCAATAGCTTGTCACAACACAAGAAAATTTTTGCTTATATAAACTGAATATTCTGTAGAAACTTTCTTCGATTCTTCAACCAACAAAATAAAACATTTTCACTAGCTATTCATAAGGATCCCTTTCGACATACAGCCTGAGAGTCCACCTCCCAGGAGACGATAGAGTTTAGAGAAAAAGTTACATATCCTCTTCAACAACGTAGAAACTTTCTTGAAAGATGAATTCTTAACACTTCACTAGCTTGTCACATCACAAAAAAGATATTTCTTTATATAATCTGATAGTAAAAAAACCTGAAAAATAAAAGGTATATTTTAACAAAGAATCAGTTCATGAAACTTTCATGTATTGTATATTTATAAAAAAAGTAAAACTAAATACTTATCTAATTCTAGGCTGTTAGTCATGTTTGTGCAACATTTTTCTTAATTATATCTCAGAGTTTTCAAATATTTAACCAAACACAACTTTATAAATTATATATTATTTTGAAAATAAAATCACATTGGTAGTTTATTGTACAATACTTGTTATTCTTTAACACTTCCTTTGTGTTATTGTATTGAAAAATCAAAAAATGTAAATACACCATCGTCTGCTCTTCTGCACACACGATGAACTGTATACATGGAATAGTATACGTAGAGCTGACGTCACACGAACGATGATGTACTTCCGCGAAGAACATTTTCTCCGGGAGAAGAATTTTCGCTGAGAAGAATTCGTGATCCCGAACTTTCACTTCACAATATCTTTTGATAAAAGCCACTTCACAATATATGACCCTGATGTGATTTTGTTAGTTTTATCCCAAGCTTTCATTTGAGTGCTCATAAGTGCTCATAAGTGCTCATAAGACATCTCAAACAGGGCCTATGAGACATATATAGGGTCTGGCTAGCGACCGACGCCGGCGTACGTACTGAACGTACCATATACTTGCCTTCGAGGCGCTACCGCGCTCCTTGATAAGCACTTAAGGGGTTATGACAGGGTTAAAACCTGAAAAAAAAAGAAAAATCATTAGTGCTGTAAAAAATTAACATATATAGGTACATTAAAAATTATATTTTTACTTTGAAATATAAGTATTACGCATCACTTTTATGCATAAAAAATATGCATTAAGTGAGTGTAATATTTAAAAAAATTAAAGGTATTTACTTACCAAAAATCATGATTTTCATCATTTTTATTTACTTGCCGCAAGAATTTTCAGGATCCGTACCATCAATCTTCATGAAACCAAGTGGTTTATCTTCCCCATAAGTCTGGTCTCAGACTAAGCGGAGCAGATTCCTAAAAAACACAAAATTAATACAATTAATCACACATTATTGACAATATTAGTAATTATAGTGAATGTTACATATGTAAACATACGTAACATTCACTTTGAACTTAACTTTTTCCAATTCTGCTCCGCTTAGTTTGTGAGAAAACCTATTCCAAAGGTTTCTCCAAAATTTGAACCCATTTGGTCCACCCATTGCTCTGAAAACCTGCGGCAAGTAAAAAAAATCATGAAAAAACTAAGTCCGAGTAAAATGCATTTAAAGTTTTACTTAATATTTCATAATATAAAGTGTACTTACCAATAATTTTCAGCGTCTAACCCAAATATAATCCAAAGGTAGCTCTCTGAGGATGACATCTGGAGAGTTATTTTTCCAAAAAAGGTTCAATATGAATGCTTATGTCTGCTGAACAAAACAAATGCATTAAGTGAAAATAGGTTAAAAAATTAAATTTACAACTTTTGAAAAATTTTTATAATTGAAACTTAAAGTATGGAAAATTTTTATGGAAAATAATTTAATATATTTCAGTTAATATATTTTTAATAATGATCTTAAAAAAAATCTAAATAATTAAAAATAAACTTACAAATGCTGCACCTCATCCATGTAGTCAAAGAGCACAAATAAACACTAGAAGCTAGAAGGTTTTGTCCAAATGTGATGAATGAAAAGTAGGTCAGAGAACAGCTGATCAGCTGTTGGACTAGCAGCAGACTAAACTATAATCAGAGATGAGTAGAGATGCTCCTCATGCGCATGGTTATGTACAAAAAAAATAAAACTGAAAAACTGTCAGTTCTGCCCTGACCAAATTTTTATTGGATTTTGTGATGTGTCTGTGTTGATAAAAAGTGATGTAAAACTTGTAGTGAGTGCTCGTTTCAGTTTTTGGTTAGGAGTGGGTGATTGTATATTTGTGTGTGGGTTTGGGAAATTAGTATGCCCCAACTGAGTAGGAATCATCATCTGGATTATTCTTATTCCTCTTAGCTTTTCGGGCTTCTAGTGTTGATTCCATTCCTCTCTTGTCTGACCAGAAAAGACATTGTTCATCTGCACTCTTGGCCCAGTCTACTGCAGAAGATCCCGGATGAACATTAAAACTCTTCACCATCTCAAGTATTCCTGCTTTTCCATCGTTGAAGGAAGCAACTACGATGTAAATGCCAATCTCTAAGACTGTGAGGCCGCTGAAACTTTCCTTGGGCACGAGCTTCCAAATGAATTTGTTGAAGCTTTCATTGTTGTTCTGTGTGAAGCCTCTAACGCATCTCTCCAGTAAGTCAGCTTGTGTCAAATCCTGGTAAATTGGCTTGATTGCGTCCATGATGGCTCCAGGAATACTGTCTCGGTGGTGAAAAGTTTTAAGTTTCTTCTTGGCTTTGGCTACTTGCCATTTACACCAACTGTCTGGTCCTGGCGGACAAAGGTGATGTCTTGGCTCTTTGTCTGTTGATCCTTTATGGTAAAATGTCGCCCAGATGGCATTGGATATTTCTTCAACAGAACGATGATGGCCTCTGGTGGCATTGCCTTAATACTGAGTCAGCTGGTCGACTCTTTGAGCTGTAAGACGGTTCTTCCCACCAATGCCTAGACCATTAGACAGTTTTTGGCCAGCCAAACTCTTTTCAGGTTTTTCAAACTTGTCCCCATCCTCTTCTGCACATGGCCAACACATTCCTTCTTCTTGATGACAAAATCTACTCCATAAGGCTTGGCATCGCAGAGAGCCTTGAATACTTTCGAGCCGCCATCTCCTATGTAGTTATTATACTTGATTCCATGGTTTGCCTCTGATCTTCTGGACATTTCCACGATGCCGTCTACTTCCATTTATCCAGAACTTCCTTTATGATTGGCCGAGCATTGATCTTGATGTGCTTCAAACCACTCTCTGTACTCTTCAGTGTCCTTCTCTTGATGCGTACCACAAGCCTTGCAAAATGATTTGTAACGTGGAATTTAACTCGCCCGCGCGAGAATTCCCGCTAGTGTACGAAGTATTTATTTTGTGTGGCTTATTTCTTTTTCTCTGGCTCGTGATGTTCCTGCAAGTGGTGAAAAGCGGGATAGTGGTGACAATCAGGGTTAAACAAATATAAGACGTCAATAGTTAAGGTTAATAAAAAACACATATATTATCGTATTACGATACAGGATCAATTATCCAACAATTAATTAAATTTAGATAAAAGCATGGGCACTCGGCCATATAACTTACTCCACGATTGACTGATGATGGCTAAGGTAGGGCCGCGAAACTTTTCTCTACGAGTGATTCTACTTTAAACTGAATACCAAAAGGGAAAACTGCAATCCGCTGAAACGCGCCATATTCCGCGACACGTATTTTCCAGCCTCATAAATTGTTCCTCTATCAACAAAATGTCAAGAATAATACTCCAAAATTCTCACCGACTTTCCTCTACCATGATCCAACATCCTCTAATTATTCTTACTTCTCCAAACGTAAAACTCCTGCAAAAGAAATAACGAAAACCTAGAGTTATCTCTCCTCGAACTTCTCCAAAAATCGAACAACTCAAACCAATATGACGACACGGAAGAAAATAGCTAATGACTGCTGAAAAACAACTAACTGCTTGGAGCACCAGGAACGGAATGGCCGAGGTCGACGCTCCGCTTGAGGAAGGATGCCGCGTTTTCCCACCCGGCCTCCTTCTTCATGGAAACGCGGTCTCGGCCTCCAAAATTACACAATTGGTCCTTTTTCCTAGAAGAATCCCCTATTGGTTTATTGGAACTACCACCAATCTATTTCTTCATCTATGAGTTTTCCCCAGCGCCCTCTTTTCCAAATCCTAATTTAGTCATTGGTTTAGAACTCAATTATCTTCCTCTATATGCAAATCCGCGCCCCCTCTGTCAATATCGATCAATCAATCAATCACGTCGATATCCATCCGGTGGCTCCACCTATGGATAACCTGTAGGGCGCGCGATATTCAAAATCCTCCATCATCATCTATATTATAATAGAACAACATCTATCGAATCACCGAAGATCCCTAGCCCATACATTCCCCTATACGTCTTTATGACTTCCGAGAGTCAACATAAAGTCAACTCTATCGCGACACGCCTCACTCATGCGTTCATAAACTCTCTGAGCGCTTCAAACGCCATCAACTTCGCGCCACTCTATCCCTCTCTTTCTTATTCAAGCGCACACTCTCTCTCTCTCACGCTGCGCAGGTGTGGCTCGAGACATCACATCCTGCGCTCCGCACGCGGTTGGTTAGAGGCAACTCCTGCGAGCGCCACCAAGCGCTGGCTCCGCTCCAAGAGCTGTCAACTCGCCGAGAGTGAGTCAGCTGGCCATGCAATAATGTTCACGACGCAGCAATAATTATTGCTACGTCGCAAATTGCTTCGGTGCAACATCAATCACTTTGCCAGTATCGTTGCGGACTAATGCTGATACTCCTTGAATAGAAGAAAATCCTCGTTTCCTCCAAGATCTGTCACCAGATATAGTGTCACAGCCATTCTCTTGAGTCTCACCTGCTACTACTGCAACCTTCTTGCACAGCTGCTTTCATAGTTTCAATAGCTACTTTTTTACTCGAAATTTTCAATTCATGGTTGATGTTTCCAAAATAACTATGAGCAACTGGTGGTAAAAAATCCATGATTTTACAAAAGATTTTTAAACCAGTGTGTCCAGAACCAAGAGCTTGCATTCCTAACACTAGACTTTTATTTATTTCAAAGGCATTTTGTTTAGTGCCAATTTTTCTACTCGAGTCTATGAATGCAACTTTATAGCAGTTGGTGCAAGTAATAGATAACTTGCTACCAAGGCCCTGATATCAAGTTCATTGAAAGCAATATCACTGCCACAATTTTCGTAAACCAGGAATTCCTGTAATTCTGGTAAAAGTAACGAAGTGTCAAATATTCTATACTGAATAGGACCTTACCAACCATAATAATATAGTAAAAGAAAATGCCCGACTGGAGGACTTATTGTCTAAAGAGAAACAATTCTCACAACAGCCGAACACTCAATCGGCTAACTCCAATTGTCATGTCAACTTTAATGACACATACTCAAAAAGGTACTTTACGTCAGAAGCCGTGCCCTCGCAAAACTCGTGCGAACCGTCAATACCACACAGGGCTCAGTCAACGCCGTTCCAACGTTCGTCAACACCGGCGGCCCTACGTCGAATGACAACACGCAACACACACCACCGATGAACGTGGAAGCTCAACCGTTTACAGAACGGACACAAGAAAATCATCGGACGACATCGGAATGGCAACATCAGCAGGGGACACCAAACCCCTATCAGAACAATAGATATGTCTAGGAAGGGGGGGGGGGTCAGCCGAACTATTCAAGTCGCCTGAGTCCGGAGAAGGTGATGGATATCGGAGACAAAGTTCGGAGGTGGAAAGCGAAATTCGCCGGTAACCCGAACGAAGATATGAAGAATTTATTAAAGAGGTTGAAGACGCTCTCAGATTGGCTCGCCCACGTCTGCTAGATGAAGAGGTGCTAGACGGACTTTCGCAGCTATTGTCCGGCGGAGCCTTGAGATGGGCTCGCGTTGAACGGCCGAAGTGGGTAACCTGGGCGGACTTCTGTAAAGACGCCAGACTCACTTACGGCATGCCGGACGAAGCGCGGTCGAGCGTATTAATCCAAGCAAGCAGGTGAACGCAAGGCCCTAATGAGAGCGTAAGTGACAATTACGTCAACATGGTCACCCTTTTCGATCGTATGCGAGCTGACACACCACTTGATCAGAAACTCGATATTCTATACCTCAACATGGCTCCGGCCTTAAGATTCATCTTCGGGAGAAACGAGGTAACGACTTTGGATGAATTCCGGCAGAAAGCCCTCGTGGCCGAGCGTCGAACTACCACGAACCCCGGCCTCGCAATAATTCCGCCCGCAGACCAGGCTACACCTGAAAAGGCGAAGGGCAAGAGTCTACCGAAAATAGCACCGATCGACTCCTCCGAGCCAACTGATCCATCAGCCTGGATCAAAGAGCTCAAAGAACTCGTGAGTAAATTGGAGAAGAAACAAACAGATTCCGATTCGAATAAATCGAAGAAGAAACGAAAGAAATCTCTAAAACCCGGAGAGAAAAAGAGCTCCGAGGGAACGAAAGATGATCAAGCGAAACCGGCTGGAAACAAGAAACCGAGCGATGGCGGCGATTCGAAGACTGAGAAGAAGAAAGATCTCGTCTGTTACAGCTGCCAGAAGCCAGGCTACACGAAGCACACCTGCCCTGACTGTAAGGGAAAAGCCAACGGGGAAAAGTAGCGGAGGTTCCTACTGACCCCATAACGCCTCAGACCTCAAATATTATTCAACCGGTACCGACTGTCGCCGCGCAGTGCACAGCGACCTGTAGCAATGGTGTACTATCAGATCAGCGGTGGTGGCTGCAAGTATATATAGGAGAGTTCCGGATCAGGGCCCTTTACGATCCTGGAGCAACCCAAACTTGCATCGGCACGATGTCTGTACAGTTGGCCAACGCATGCAACGCTACTGTTCAAACCTGCGATGGACTCGTCGCCTGTATGGCAGACGGCAGCACTTCCACGGTTTCCGGAATGGTTGAACTCCCGTTCACGATTGGCGGACAGACTCGTACGCTGACTGCCTTGATCGTTCCAGATCTTCGTGAAGGATGCAATCTCGGTGCAGATTTTATATTACAATTTGATGCGAGATTGAACCCGCGCGACCGTACGTTAACAGTCGAGAATTCGACCGAAGTCATTCGCGCGGATGGAGCTGATGTGAGTGAGACTGGTCACCCGAGCCTGGCATCCATTGGATTGCAAGAATTGACTGATGTCCAACAAGCGGCATTAGAAGAGTTGCTCGACCGTCTGATACCAAAGTACACGGGACCACTCGGCTTCACCAACCTGGTAGAATTTGAATTGGAGGTCGAGCCATGCCGCCCAATTAAGCAAAAATACTACCCGGTTTCTCCTAAGCTCGAAGAAATGATGCATACGCAGGTAAAGGCTAAGCTAGCAGCCGACATTTTTGAGCCTTCGGATAGTGACTGGTCTAGTCCAGCCCTAATGGTTAGGAGAGTAACTGGCGACGATCGCCGCATGTGTATTGACTTCCGCAAGTTAAATAAATTAACAAAAGTCAGTGCTTACCCTCTTCCGTATATGAATACGATTCTGAGCAAGCTGCAACGCGCTCGATATATTTCCACTATCGATCTCAGCGACGCTTACCATCAGATCAAGATTAAGAAGGAAAGTCGACCGTACACGGCCTTCACCATTCCAGGTATGGGTCTTTACCAATGGAAACGCCTTCCGTTCAGAGCCAAATTGTTATAGTTATTTAGATGATATTATCGTCTGTACGGAGACGTTCGACGATCATTTGAAATTCCTAGAAGTTGTACTCACCGAGCTCGTGGAAGCTAACCTGACGATCAACCGCAAGAAAAGTCACTTCTGTCAGAGTGAGGCGAAGTATCTAGGAGTACTTGTATACGAGGACGGATTTCGCCTGGACCCCGAGAAGATCGCCCCGATCGTCGATTACCCAGTACCGAAGAATGTCACTCAGGTACGGAGATTCATGGGTATGGCTGTATGGTACCTGAAATTTCTGAAGAATTTCGCTGATATCGCCAGACCGCTTTTCGATTTAACCAAAGCCAAGGCGAAAGAGAACTTCGTCTGGGGCGAAGCACAACAACGTGCATTGGAACAGATCAAGATACTGATCACATCTGCGCCTGTTCTACACCGCCCGGATTTCTCTCTTCCTTTCTGCATCCAGTGCGACGCATCCGGCACAGGGCTTGGGAGTGTTTTGACCCAAACCAACGACGGCAAAGAACGAGTGATCGAATTTGCCAGTCGAACGATGACGTCCGCCGAGCGAAATTACTCGGCCACTGAGCAGTACTCTGGGCAATCCGGAAATTTCGCCCGTATATAGAAGGATATCATTTTCTTGTCATCACTGATCATAGTAGTCTGAAGTGGCTCAGTAACTTGCGTAACCCTACGGGTAGACTAGCAAGATGGGCACTTGAATTACAAGAATATGACTACACCATTGAACATAGAGCAGGATCGTCTCACCTGGTTCCAGACGCCTTGTCACGAATGCACGAGGAAGACGATGACCTAGAAGAAAATCGCCCGACTCTGGCTAGTATCAATCCAGAGGACGAGACAACTGATGACTGGTATCTGACGCGACGACGAGTGGTAGCTGAAAAACCACTCGAAAATCCGGGTTGGAAAATCGTCGGCAGCAAGTTGTTCTCATATCGGCCGAATGCATTCGTCGAAGGAGTCATGGAAGATGAGAACGCCTGGAAATTAGTGCTTCCGCAAGAGAAACCAGAGCAAGCTCTGATCGAATGTCACGACCAGCCAACAGCTGGCCACTTTGGTCGTAAGAAAACTCAACAACGAGTAGCCTTACTGTATTATTGGCCGTCGCTAAATAAAGATGTGAAGAACTACGTTCGTACTTGCTCCACCTGTCAACGATGTAAACCTGAGCAGCGTAATCCTGCTGGACATATGGGCGATCGCAATTTCTCTCGACCGTGGGAAACGGTAGCTGGAGACGTTATGGGTCCGCTACCGAAATCGACCCATGGCTTTGAATATCTATTGGTATTTCAAGATATGTTTACCCGATGGGTCGAGTGTATCCCCATTCGAAAGGCGAATGCTCAAACTATCATAAAACACTTGAGCGAACAAATCTTTTTACGGTTTGGTACTCCGAAGGTATTCTTCTCGGACAATGGTACTGAGTTTCGCAATAAAGCGATGGATAAATTTCTCCAAGAAAGAGGTGTACACCATACGTACGCACCTCCGTACCATCCTCAGCCGAATACGGTCGAACGAGCCAACCGTACAATTAAAACGTTGATTCACGAATTTTTAGACGGTCATCACAAAAACTGGGACGAACACATTGCTGAGTTCGCCTTCAGTATGAATACCGCGGTCCAGGAATCTCTACAGACCTCGCCAGCAATGTTGAATTTCGACCGTCAGCCGAATCCACCTTTGACGTTGCTACGCAAAGAAGAAATAGCAGCAACGTCTGAAGAAGCGAAACTAGCTGTCGACGACTGGAAGGAAAGAATGGAGGATTTAGAAGACTTACAAGAGTTAGCTAACGAAAACGCTAAAGCAGCGCAGCAACGACAAGCTAAGTACTTCAACGCTCATCACCGAGACGTGAAATACTCAGTCGACGAACTCGTACTTAAGAAGAATAGAGTGTTGTCGTCTGCAGCAGAAGGCGTCGCAGCCAAACTCGCACCGACATATATCGGGCCCTTCAAAATCAGCCGCATTGTGAGCCCGAGTATTTATGAACTTGTTGACTTAGACGGTAAAGTACGGGGTCCAACAGATGTGGGAGATCTCAAGGTCTTCCAAGAGAGAACGGCCGTCAACTCATCTGCAGATGAAGAAGACGCTCGAACCACGTCTGGGGAAGAAGAAGACGATGCCAAAGAAGATCCTCGATCGGAAGACAAAGAAGACGCGCCGGTGAAAATTAGTAACCCGCGTGTTAGCGATAGTCTGTCGACAAACATAGTACCGACGCGAACCGCGAGCGTAGGCGAGAGCCAAGCCAAGCGAGGTCGACCGAAAGGCTCGAAAAACAAAACTCGTGCGGAACCTATAACCCTCTCCCCGTGGAGAACGCGAGCGCAAAAGGCGGCAGCGTAGGGAATCGGCAGATACGCACGTTTTCTTTCCTTCTACTTTCTTTTGCATTTGTGTTTCCCATTCCCCCCATACTAAACCATTGTGTTGTCTTACCCTTCCCCCTCCTCCTTACTCCCAGGCATATCTGCCGAATTTTTTTTTGAACATCAGGCATTAACTCCAGTTTTTTTTTCTGTTTTTGGTTGTCGTGCGCAAATTGGCACCGACGCCACATTTTTTTTTCTTTTTGTCAACCGTGATGGCCTCCGGCCGAATAGTTTATAACCTGTAAAGAGAGAGATGGGAATACCCCTAATTTTTTTTTCTCTTCCAAAATATATTTCCAAAGAATAACAACCTGGTGTTTTCATTCAACCCTTGCGTTGATATTTGCATTATTATTCATTTTACTATATTATTATGGTTGCCGTACAGTCCGTATTGGCAGAATTACTCCCGGATCGCCCGGATAGGCGTAGTGAGCGCGAGCTGGTACGCCGGGTCGGGTACTCAGCGTCTGGAGGGGGGTGTTATAACGGTCGCATATATGATACGCACGTTATCGCCTCTCCGGGCGTATGCCGTATCGAACTGTATTAATATACTTATTTGTGTTCTAGCTACCACCAGCGGACACTAGCACACGAGAGAGACAGAGAGAGCGAGAGAGCACCTTATAGTAGGCCGATGTTAAGAGAGAGAGAGCGCGCGTTCATTAGGCGACGTTGCCGGTCCATATCTCACGCGCTGCCAAAATATGACAACGCTGGGTCAAGGACCGGAGCGTCCTTCCGTATCGTGCGCGTATTAGTTTCCAGTATTGCGGTAGCGCCCAAGCGGTACACACGACCACGCGTCCGTACATTTTTCCCTTGTGCCCCGATCGTACGACGTGCGATGCCGAGAGACGCTACCTTTCGTCCGATTGCCACCGGAGCCACGCTACCCGCGACGACCCGATTGCGAGCCTGGACGACTGCAGCGAGCCAGAGCAGACAGCGACCCCCCGGCACCGACGTGTGACTGTAAGTGCCAACTCTCTCTCACTCTCGGTATTCGGGCGATCGAGCCCATCTCTCTCTCTCTCTCTCTCTCGCGTAGTGTGCGGTGGAGCACACACGCTCGTTCGCACGAGCCCTGTACATTTTTACTCTCATAATATATTTTCATAGTTCTCGTACATTCACGCGTATTCACTTATTCGTAACCCCGTCCCCTGCCGCCTCCGTCCCGTACAAACGCACGGAAACCACGAGCCGGCCGAGCCGTGTTGACCACGAGGAGACTACGACGAGAAACAATAAACGTGGCTGTACTAGCCACGGTTGTACACGACCGATTGCTTCGGGAACGGCAATCGAGCCGTTACAATATCTATACCTACTATACAAACAATTCCATGTGTGAAGTATTAAATTTGATCAGATTTTTCCCTTTGCCGTAGGAATTCTCAGCATCCGGGTAATGAATATAGACCAAACTGGATGGACAATCTTCTAAATGTCTTTCTCCTCAGCTTGAATGGAAGGGATTACTGAAAAATAAAAATTTTAAATATTGAGAAACACATAAGGTCATAATATTCATAACTATAGTGAATTATGCATATGTTCACATGCGTAACATTCTTTAAACTTACCTTAGCCAATTTCCCTCCGTTCAAGCAGTGACGAAGGATTCCCTGAAGCTCTCCAAAAAATTTCAGCTTGACTGGGCTGATGGTTCCTGAGAAATCCTGCGGTAAGTGATCTAAAATGATAAAAATTCAAAACATGAGAAAAATGCATTTAAAGTTTATGCAAGACACTTATGTATACTTATCGAGTAGTACTTACATGAACTGCTTGGTATATTTCTTTTATATTTTAACATAAAATACCTATGTATTATGGGATTTATCAAGACCCGGGTGCTCTACATGTTGATGTACCAGTATCAAAAACTGAAATTGAAATTTGATTTTTTGATATGCATTCACAATCAACATATTTTACATGAATATAATTTTTGTAATTGCTTACCCATTTTTTAACAGGATTGTTAACAATTACAGTAGACTTTGAGCTGCTTTGAGACTATCTAACACACAGGCGTGCACATGATATTCATAGTCCGTATACGTAAAAATAAAGAATACACTCACAAAGAACCAATTCTTCACAAATAATATGTTATTTATAGTCCAAACACTTATCTAAATTTGAAGATTAGTAGACTCAGAAGTTATCATAACAGCACAACATCCAGCTTGCACTAAACAACAGACAGCAGACGAAACAACTGATGTCTGAATGCAAACTCGACTAGGTCGGTAAAATAGAGATTTCCCTTTCCATACGCTGTAAGGTGCCATGTTTTCAGCCGGTAATTTAAATTTGCATGTATGTTTTTTATCCCTTT
This sequence comes from Philotrypesis tridentata, assembly GCA_018906965.1. Taxonomy (NCBI): domain Eukaryota; kingdom Metazoa; phylum Arthropoda; class Insecta; order Hymenoptera; family Pteromalidae; genus Philotrypesis; species Philotrypesis tridentata. The sequence continues at coordinate 12,590 of JACCIB010000764.1, read as the reverse complement.
ATAAGTTTGATTAAAAAATTACAAGACTAGATTTAAATTCTAAATTTATTTTATTTTGAACATTTAAAATAAAAATAAAATCTACGATTTTATAAAAATTAGTTATTTACAGTTTTTAATGATTCAGTAAATAATATTTATGTTTTTTTTTTAATAAAATTGCATTTTCAAAAGGAGTTTGTAAATATTTAATTTTACATTTTCTATGAAAAGGCAATTGTTTTGAATAATCAAAAGTGCTATAAGACAAAACATCAATTATACGCAATTTTGAAAAATTATATTTTTTTAGTACTTGGCCTATAGCTTTGTAGCGGAACCTTTTCGGGCAAAAAGGACTTCAGCAGCTTATTCTACAGTAAATTTGCCTTAAAAAAATCAAATAAAAAATTTTTTAATTTTTTTGAATTTTAACTCAGGCATAATCCCTTAACTGCTCTGTCCACAAGGTTGTACACCATGGCGATTTTTTGTGACAACGGATGTTTCGATTGAAAATTCAAAAATCTGCCAGAGAAGATAGGTTTGGTGTACCAGTCAGTCAATAATTTACCTGCACTTCTTATTTACAAAATGTCTAAAAAACTTATGGAGTTACATTCTCCAATCTCATGTGTGACTTGTAGTCTACTATTGTACGAATTAAATGTGTTTAGTGCTTCATCAATTTTTGCTGTTTGGACGCATGTGATAATATCATCAATATAACGGAAAAAGATAATTGATATAAATGATAATTTTGAGATGCAATCCATTTCAAGATCATCCATGACAATGTCTACGAATAATCCTGAAATCGGAGAGCCCATAGGTGTACCGAAAAGTTGCTTGGAATATTTTTTGTTGAATTGAAAATAGGTACTCTCCATAAATATATAACTGGTCTCCAAAAATTCATTTACAGGAATGTCAGACTTCCTTACTATTTGTGAATATCTTCTTTCTATACTTTGTTTAACTAACGTGTAGGCTGCTCTCCTCAGCAGTATCGCGATCAGAGTTGAAAGAGAGTATTATTTATTGTGAAAGAAAAAAATGCAGCAAATTTAAAATACAGAAAAATTGAATATAAATCTTAATATAGGCTGAAAAGAAAAGAGGAATCAAGCTAGAAATGAAAAGAGAGTGATTGGCTAAAATCAACAATATATTATGAAAAATCTCTAAGCAATCGCACACGATGTGATCGGTACCGCACCTGCTTCGAGACTGCCCCGTGAAGTTCACGAGACGATGCTGATCGCCGTCGTATATGCATTTTCTTCTTGGTATACGCTCGCTGTATCGCGAAGTCGTAAAATCGACCCGCATGTCGAAGTCGCCGCGCTCTCGACGCTCCGCGCGGTTAAGCCGAACCAAATGCCGCGCACGCGCGCGTTACCCGAGACCTGATCCTGCGCCGAGCGCGGCGCAGTGTCATAAACCGCGCGCCCGAAGACCCTTTTTTTCTTATGTCCGCGCGTGAACTTCACAGTCGTAGCAGTCTTTACAAAAAAAACCTACACTGTTTTGCATTTGCTCAGATTTACATCTGCGACGTGGGGAAAACCTCTTGAGGAGAAATCCCACGCCAGAACAGTGCTTATACAAGCTAAGCCTTATTTATTACCTATCATAAATCATCGTAAGCCAATGTTTTTAAACTAAACTATTAAAAATGCTCCTAAGCGCGAGAGCCGGACAGGAGCTTTGCCATATTTGCTCCTATGTAACCATAGGCAGCCATCAGGACTGCACGTCTCATGGCCAAGCGTCCGCGAAGGGAATTCGTGGCTTTCCCTTCGCCCCGCGTCCAACTCCTATTACCGGCTGTTGTCAGCCGTTGGAGAGGACGAAGTGCCATTAAAGAGAGATGCGGCTCCAGCGTCTCTTTAGACGTTGCCCTCGCATGTTTAAAATGCGCTTCAACGGTCTTTACCCGTTGTACGCACAAGGCCCTACGCAGTCTCTATTAGTGCGCTGAGACGCCGATCCGCTGATGCATGCGCAAACCCCGGATCCGCTCACGCTTGCCCGGAATATAACGTTTTATGAATGTTGGTATAAAGCAATTTTACGTCTCAACTAATAATGCTGCAGTTTTATGGAATGCAATCGTCTTTCATTTTTTGTGTAAAGTCATAGCTATTTTTAACATAAAATTTCGGTTTATCTATGCAACTCTGTAATATTCTACAAGGAGTTTTTGACAAAAATTAAGTGGGAAATCCTATTGTGGAAATAATCGGTCTTAATGGATAATCCTTTTTATGGATTTTCGGTATTCCGTATACTCTCGATAATACAGTATCTGTTTATGTGAGTGTGTTATGATATTTCTTCCCAAAAGAACCGTTTTCATTCCAAATATTCAAAAATTTCTTAATATTAAGTTGTAATTTCAATAACGGATTATTTTCAATTAACGGTTTTTTTTGCAAGAAACACACTCACGCAAACAGATACTGTATTACCGAGAGCATACGGATTACCGAAAATCCATAAAAAGGATTATCCATTAAGGCCGATTATTTCCACAATAGGATCTCCTACTTAATTTTTGTCAAAAACTATTTGTAAAATATTACAGAGTTGCATAGATAAACTGAAATTTAATACAAAAAATGAAAGAGGATTGCATTCCATCCAACTGCAGCATTATTAGTTGAGACATAAAATTGCTTTATACCAAAATTGATAAAACGTTAGTAAACAAAAAATATTACAAGCAACTTTTCGGTGCACCCATGGGCTCTCCGATTTCAGGATTATTCGTAGACATTGTCATTGATGATCTTGAAACGGATTGCATCTCAAAATTATCATTTATACCAATTATCTTTTTCCGTTATGTTGATGATATTATCACATGTGTCTCAACAGCAAAAATTGATGAAGCACTAAACACATTTAATTCATACAATAGTAGACTATAATTCACACATGAGATTGAAGAATGTAACTCCATAAGTTTTTTAGGCATTTTGTGAATAAGAAATTCAGGTAGATTATTGACTGACTGGTACACCAAACCGACCTTCTCTGGCAGATTTTTGAATTTTCAATCTAAACATCCGTTATCACAAAAAATCGCCATGGTGTACAACCTTGTGTACAGAGCAATTAAACTAGCGAAAACATTCACCTTGTAAAAAAATTACTTACTGAGAATAATTACACTGCAGATTTTATTGATAAATACACAACAAAGCGACTCCGCACTATAGAAATTTGAAAACAATCGAGACGAACACAAAAAATTGTGAATCGCAAAAATATTGTAAGTCTACCATACGTCAGTGGCTTTTATGAACAATTACATTATTCTTTAAAAACAAACAATTTACAACCATTTCCAAAATACAGAGTAAAATGATCATCATAATTATAAAAGGGAAGGATAAAAAATACAAAGAATTTGAAAAGAACGTAGTATACAAATTAAAATGTAACAATTTTACAGCCACTTACGTAGGTCAGACAAAAAGAAATGTGGGTATATTGAACACAAAAAATCAAAAAACATAGTTTCAATTTTGAAAAGTATGAAATTAAAAACAAAGAAGCACATTTAAATAAGGTGTTGATTTCTGAAATTTTATATATACATATGCAAAATAATGATATAAACAAAAGAAAAGATACATAAAATCTCAACAACGTATACACACATCTAATGTATCAGCTGAGGCACGTATGTAGGCAGCTGAGCACGATGATCATACACAGGAGTAGATGCTTCTCACTTTCGGCAAGCGCGCTTAGAAATGAGTGAGCGGTTGGTAAGGTGGGGGGGGGGGGGGAGGTTGACGTATGTGACTGAACTCAACGAAGCAGAGTCAGCAATACAACGACCATGCTCGAAGTAAAATTGTGTGTATGTGTGAATTCGTATAAATGCGATTGGGTATACTACATTTAAATTATTTATTCAGTAAAAAAGTTAATAATAATAAAATCTATAATATTAATATGACAAAGAAAAATATTAATTAAAACTATTTTAAATATAAAAGAAGTTTATAAATATGTTTATTAAATTATCAAGGGATAGTCGAAAGATCAAGGTAAAAATAAATTAACAAATATTTTATTTTCTCCCATTTATTAATTCTTATTCAATTAATTTTTTTTGAATAAGAATAAAAATCCAATTGTTGTAATTACATATATATTATACAAACATACATAATTCGTTGAAAATAGTGTTAAATCAATATGGATTATCTTTAACAATAGAACTACCACTCTCGCTTAAATCGCTCATTATTTTTTCTCTTATAAGTAATTTGGAATCTTTCAGTGTTTCGTCATTTTTACAATGAAATATAAGTTCTTTACATTTTTGAACAGTGCTTGATATATTTTGAAGACATGCCATTTTAATTTTAATTAAATTTGTAATTCGCACTAGATTATCAAAAGTCACTTGTTTGAAATTTATGTATGGAATATATGTGCGTGGCTTCTTCTTGTCTGGTTCGTCGGTAACTTCACTAGGCGTAGACGGGTTAGAATTAATTTTTTTCTCGATTATCACTGATTTAGAACTATATGACGTAGTAAAAACAATAAAAACATTTTCATTGATAGTAATGGGCATTCTCCAGCGAACGTATCCCTCTTCTTGAAAGAAGCCGGAGACTTCTTCAAAATTTTCTACTAAAGAGCTCCATTCTTCAGCCGTCAATTCAACAGATTGGCCGATTCCGCCTAATGTATTACAGGTTTTAGACAACCGTCTAGAATATCTTCTTTTAACCCAATCGAAATAATTTTGGAATTGCTTGCGTTTAAATTGTCTTGGTAACACAGACATTTTTTATTGGAAAATCGTTTATGATCAATTTTAATGTTACCTACTCGAGCGTTACTGCGAGAATGGCGAGCGAACAGTCGAAAAGATACAGTCATCATTTTGCGTACGTGTATATTATAGGTGCATCGACCTAAAGATAGCTTAGTAAGACATTCGCGTATTTGAACGAAAATGTCAAGTAAGCGATTTACAGCTGAATATTCTACAATTTAGTAAATCATTAAGAATTCAAATTATAAACGATTTTTTTTACAACATTGATCGTTACATTTCATTACACTTTTTTTATAGCAATGACATACAGAGGCTTTTTGGGCGCTTAGATCATTACAAACTAAATTATTGTAAAATTCTAAAACAATTTCATCGTTTTTCTTATAGTACGAGGAAAATACATTTTTAAATTTGTCCATCCCTAAGTCGTTTGACAGAAAATGCGAAAACATCACGCAATACTGACCACATACGTCTGATTTTTTACTCTGCATCTTCATCGTGTTCCATCTATAGTATTTACAATTTTGTCGGAGTCTATTTATATGATCAACGTTTGATGGTGGAGCCCCGTAGCTGTCGAAATAATACCCACTTCCGAGTTGGTCTACGTACATAGCTATCCAATGTTTACCAGGTTTAGTATGATCTTCCGTATTAGATACAATAATTGCAGGTTTTGTCCAAAATTTCGAAATCTGATCCGACGGATAAACACTGTACGGGCAGACTGGAAGAGATTGAAGAGTAGCCGATATTTCCAGACTGTTCATCGTGTTCTTCTTCGCAATCTTTCTGTAAATTTATCGCTGGCTGAGAAAATAACCAGTATTTAAGTTTATTAGCCTCGTTTAACGCGCATTTGTACTCGATCGAGGAATTCTTCGTATAATGAAGAATGCAAAATGCATGCGACAACGTTCCTTTATCAAATGACGGAGACTCTATTTCCTCCTCTATATTTATTACTTCTCGAGCCATTATTCGTTACAATAAATTAGCTTTTTAGTTCCTCGGGTGTAGATCAGTCCAGCATGTTTAGATAATTCACGGAGATTCGCAAAAAGATATTTTTCACGTACATCACCTTCGAACCATTCTATACCGTGTTTGTACAGCGTAAACCAGTTATTCTTTTTACGCGCACTTATTGACAAATCGCCAAAATTGCATACAGGACTAATTACCCAATGTGCTGAAAAATTCTTTCTAACAGACACAGCAGCTACTTCTTTAGGAATTAAGTAGCCCTTATCGTTCTCGAAGCCTGGTATTTCAACAACAAAATCCATTGCAAGTGTTAACTGTTCAGATTGACCGTCGAAGTACTATTAAATTCTCTTTCAAGTTCTAACGCGTATAACTACGCAAAAATGTTAAAAGTCAATGACCTATTCATTAACTGCTGAAATCAACAATAATTTGTCTCGAAGCATCAATTTCTAGAACATTATCATACTCGGCATAGATGATGCAATTAACTGTAGATTCTAGCGGCTCGGCAAATCGTACTTCTATTCTCATACCGCCGTGTTTAACCAGATTCCATTGAGTTGTGCTATTAACGGATAGGTCAGGTGCTAAATCAAAGGCAAACAAGCAGTTTCCTTTGGCATAACTTTCTCTCGAAATATTATTGCCTTGATTCTTAAAATGAACTCCAGTACCTGAATAACGTGTATGATATGCGTCAACGTATAGATTCTCCTTAAAATTTGGTTGTAGCGGCTTTGAAGGCAATTGTGTTCCGTCTATGTACAATGAAAAGAAATTTATATTATAATGCTTGAAATTGAAAGGATTGTATCTTCTATCGCCGTTAAAAGCTTTATTATCCACAAATCCTATTATAACCCTTTTCGGCATCTGTCCAAGTATAATATTGTCTAGAGTTTCTCCGAGGACTCCACCCCGCATAGAAATGGTTTTAACTTCAACGCGTGTCAGAGGATATTTCGCAGTAGCTTTTGATAAAGCTTTCGTAGGAGCTATTAAAATACCCGGATTTATTTTTGATCTTCGTATGAGCAAACTTGCTTCAACTATACTCGCTACATGCACATTACTGCCGGATTCCATTAAGCAGAATTAATTTCTCGATCTTATAAGTTTTACTCGGACTTCAACGCCATTTACAAGATACTTTTCTTGATTAAAAATGTCTGCATGAAGATGATGACCTTGTGAAGGTCGATGCATTTTTCTTTTTCTGTTAAAGAACTTCTAGTTTTAAATCCTAAATTTCTGTCAGATATGTCATCCATAAATCCTGACGTATCATCGTACCATAGGCTGGATGAAAGATCAGAATTTTTAGCTCCAGATCCGTAATTTAATAATGTTTCTATATACGCCCTGTATGGATAAGCATTGTTAGCTGGTGTGACGAGTTTCTGATCAAATCTAACCTCAATCTGATTGAACATAGAGTGAAGAAAATTATTCACAGGACCAACTTTCACAGGATCATCTTCGTCTGTAAGTTTTTCTTCGTATTCGTTTTTTATTTTCACTCGTAAATATAACATAGTATGAGCTAGATCTATGTTTTCTTCTCCAGAACTAGGGATGACAAATTCTATAGGTGAGTCATCCGATAGAGATGATATTGGTTTATGATTTATCTATTGCGAACTTTCAATTGTCGTCTGCGTTGGAGGAATTGTAAAAAGAGACAACTCCTTCATGCGCTCACAAAATGAGCTATGTAGAAATGACATTGTAATTATTTCTTATTGTCTTTCTTCTGTTTAGAAGATTTTACTTTAACCTTTTTGGAAACTTTTTTCTCAGGCTCAACTTTCGACTGTTCTCCGTCGCTACTAGCGATTGAATGAGGCTCCGACAGTGAATTCACCTTCTTATACTCGCGTCCGTTTAGTAACCTATCCAAGTTGTCTTCTGCTTTTCTTTTTAAATTTTATCCATATTCCTGTATACGTCGCTTAAGTGCGTCTTTAAGAGGTACCTTATTGTGCGTAACATTTTTAACGACGTTAAATCCTGCACGTACAGCTTCTTTACGACTTCCTGAGATCCTCTTTTCAAAAGCGGTAAAATACCCTTGTATATCCCTCTCAAAGCACCCACCAATCCCGGAACCTCTTTGTGGATTTCTGTCTGCATATACAATGTCGATTAGATCCGGTGAATCATCGCCACGTCCTACCTGCGCATCGAAATACGCGTCATAATGAGTGGAAGCCATTACTGATAAATTTTTTTAAAGTGTAGTGCAACACTGAGGTCTCTTATACTTATTTCAACTGTCCGAAAATCAGAACGCTGTAAAGATACATAATTCAGCCATATAAATTCTTTCGATTTACTCGATCCGAAATCATACATATCTTTATCTATCAAAAAAGATCTTAAGAGAGGTGTTTGTGTGTCACCGGTAATGTAAGGCTCGCAAATGTCGGAATAAATATTTATCATAGTTGGTAGGCTATTTTTCATAGAAGCAGGATAGTCAAATGTGTAAGTTGAGCATTTATCATCTAGAATAATTGGCTCGGTGGAAACGTTTGGCGACGGCTGCTTTTACATCAGGACTCCTTGCGACTCGAAACATTACATTTTTTTCTTTTAAAAATTTCTGAAAGTCTGAACCTGTGAATTCCTTGCCTTTATCCAACTGTAAAATGACCGGTTTACGGTTTTGACTCCTGGATAAAATTTTGCGGAAAGCTGAAGTCACGCTCGAGCATGTTTTGTCATAAAGAGGCTCTACCCAAGCAAATTTACTCAAGCAGTCAATCACAACAAGAATATATGAATAATTTTCATTGTACGATTTGATAGATTTAAGATCTGCAAGATCTGTTTCCCAAACATCATCAATGTTGGATACGTTATAATTTCGGCGTGGATATCGCAATCGTCTCTGTTTATGTAGTGTATAAGCATCCTGAGATTCTAGCCATTCTTGTAATTTATTTTTCTTAATTCGAGATTTTGATGATTGTAACGTTTTATAAAGTCTATCGATACCGTAGTAAGACGAAGTCTTAGATGGATCATGATAAATCTTATTTAGTTTTCTATTCATTTTACATGTTTAGCAAACTCCAGATTTTTCTTTTTTTAGTCTGGCGAGACTTAGGTGTCTGATAATCAGCCGAAATAATTGTATTGTTACCGTTTTCTTCGTCAATGCTTTCGTAATTTTCGTTTTCACCACTTTCAACGTCTTCTTTTTTCTCCTCCTTTGTTTTGACTTTAGGTGAACTTATACTCTCGTTTTCTGCTGATTTTAAGCTACGAAGTGATTTACGAATTTTTGATTTGCCGGAATCCTCAACGACACTGACAGCGGCTGTAGCTGCACCTGCTTTCCACAAGGAGTTATTCCCGACAAATTCTTTAGGTACTCCTATATCTCGCAATAATTTTGCAAATTGTAAGCGTCCAGCTCTAACACTGTATTTTTTTCGATCGCGCAAAGCATAATTAATTAAATCGACAATGTTGGAGTTTTCTATATTTTTTCCATTTATAGAGACCACATCATTATCATTCCATGATATACGCTCTACATCGGCCCTGCGCAAACGCGCAAGCAGTTGTTGGGCTTTAGTGCGGAAGGTTGGCGGCACACTTTCAATAATATGCAAATCGCGTAGCTGAATATTTTGTTTGTTATCGTTATTATTCTTCTTATTATTATTATTATTCGGAAAAATCTCCTCCTCTTCTGCCTCTTCTTCTTCCTCGTTTTTGTCTTCGAGCTTTAAAAGCCTTCCATCACCAAGAAAGTAGAGAAGACGCTGCAAAGCTTGACAATATAATAGCCACTTATCGTGCTCGCTTATCTCTTTTAAATTTAAAATTTTGTTCATTTCATGATCCAAGCGTGAACAAACTGTACCCGGTGTCTGTACAGACTTTAGAGGTAGCTCAATATGACCTTCAATTTGCGTGATATTTTCAATTTTGCTACTGTCATTAGATTGTTTTTTACGTTTGAAATTCTCTTCAGGAACGAGAATCATTTTACGAGCATGTTCCATACTTAAGATATATATGTTATTACAGGTGTTAACAGCAATGTCAAAATTTTTACACCGTCAGCAAGAATAATCTTTTTCTTCGCACTCCACGATCCACTTTTCTCAGCCAAACGACGAAGGATTTTTGCGTGTCTTTTCAGTTTAGATTTTTGAGAGTCACTGATAGGAATGTTACCATTTAATATATTTAATGCACCCTCACAAATACACTTTACAAGTGGTAGTTCAGCTTTTCTTAAAATTGTAATTCTCTGCTCTTTGCCAAGATAGTATAGCGCTTTAAGAGTTGCCGAGCATTTTTTTGACAGAGGAGAACATCCTCCCGTGGCCATCATGCAGAACAGAATGAGACTAAATTGCTCAAGCTCTTATATTTATATTTTCCGCTTAGGCACGTACACACATTCATTTCGATCGCATCGAAAAATGCAGGGGCGAAAACGAAGCTCATCACATGTTGTCTGTGTCATGTCAAAAAGCAGATAAGTGTGTGGCTTTGCGGTAGCATCGCGAAAAATCTCTCGTATAAAAAGAGGATTTTGAGGATATACCTGTCGTGCTAAATGCTGAATCTGTGCACGATCTCGAGGATTTTTAAAAACCACTAGGTAAGATACATTTAATGAGATATCTCTTTGACCTTTGTAAAACAGATTTTGCGATTGAAAAAAAATGGAGATCGATCTATGATGACTTTTTCTGACGAATAAATCGACGATAACGTAACTCGAGGATTCACCCATAAAGTCATCAACGACAATAAGCTTGGGTTCTAAGTCACCATCAAAGTCTGATGATTGAGGCAAATCTTCGCGAAAATCAATTTCTTTATCAAAATTCGTGTAGCCTGACTGCCATTCGGAGTAATAAAATATAATTTTCGAAAACGGGGTATCACACATTTGCTTTCTATATTTGAGAAAATTCTGCACAAAAGTTGTTTTGCCTGAACCTGAAGGTCCACAGCGTAGTGCCGTGAAAGGATTGTTCCACCTTGTATCCATTTTCCGTAATGACGGTAGCAAAATTAATCGGTATCTAATATACCACAATTTGTTGAAAAATACTAATTGAAAGCGACCTCGGCGGCGGCGGCGGCGCGGGTGAATCAGCTTATAAAAAGGCGCAGAATTTAAGCTCATACAAATACTGATCAAAGCTTATAAATCGCGGGTTTTGAAAGCTTATAAAATATCGCGGGTTTGAAGCTTATAAAGGTGGGAAAAAAGCTTTTTAGACATAAAAGTAAATGTAGGGTAAAATAACCAAATCAATTCATAACCTGCAAAAGGACTGTTTAATATAATTTATTAATGTATTATATACATATATTGCTCTATTATATTTACATATGTGTTATAGATTACTATAGCCGAAAGGATAGGAAATCCTATCGCGTTTTACATATACTGGTTTGCAGGATTTCTTTTCTTTGCGCGTAACAACATCGTGAAATTCTGTACGTCGAATGCTATCGTATTCTATCGTTAATGCACTCTCACGATTTTCTAGTACATACGATTTAATCCAGTTATAATTAAACAAATTTTTCGTCTTATAGTTGAGAGTGATACCCTTTATCTTACATACTTCTACCTCCCCTCCGTCAGGTTTTTTTACTATGTATGCATAAAATTTTGGACCTCCAGAAGCAAACCCTTTTATATAACTAAATTGCCCATAAGATTCTAATTCATCGGTGAGATCACCCAGTAACGAACCTGTAGCTGGCTCATATTCATCTTTTTGTTCATCCGATGTGTATATACATGAATCAGTATCATAGTAGAGTACTCGCCTTTCCAATTTCTCCAAATAAGTATACAATTTAAGGCGGTCTTTTCGAGCTCGTCAGAAATCCAAGTTCCTATGAACGATCGCTCTTCCGATGACTCGCGTGTACACATACTATCTACTGTATTTTCACAGCATGTTCTACATAGTGGGAATAGTAATCGACCGTACATTTTTACCGGCAACATGGGGTGATACAAATTTTTTGGAGGCAGGACCATACATTTAATAATACCATTGACCCGAGAGATATCGTTGGTATTTCCCGCTAATTTCAAACATTCGAGACCTACGTAATTTTTCGGATGTCCTATTGGAAATTTCCCATACTTGCAGATATACGGATACAGCGAGCAAACATCGACATATTCTATTTTTTCCGATTCATTTGTCTCGTATAATTTTACTATATTTTCCGTACGGCCTCCGTAAAAAACAATCGCGAGATTGTAACGGTTCAATGTGAAATGGTTTGCAGGTACTTAGGAATTCAGTTATTTCAGGTGCATCTTGCTTTTCTCGAACAAAATCGCATTCCCATTTCTCGATTAAATTATAATTAAAACTTTTGATTCTTTTAGAAATTGCTTCCGCTCGTGAAAAGCGAGCGTCTAGAGAATCCCAATTTCTTAATTTCTGGTCGCGATTTATACGATAACACCTGGGGCAACCATGCCAAAAACATCCATGAAACTGGGATACATACTTGTCGGCATTTACCTCCGAGTATCCGTCTACAACAATTCCTTCTAGGATTTTGATTTCGCGACCGTTATGCGCGTGTTAAATTCTAATATCTCGTACGTACTCTTCCCGTAAAAGCCATTCAATAGCTTTCTTAGACTGGTTATTCGTTAACCGATATCCTTGAGGTGGCGAAATCCCTATAGTCGACGGCTATAAAAAGTTTTTTCTAAACACTTTCATACACGTCGACGCTATTGTTACACATTCTAAGAAAGGATCTGTATCGCCTGACTTAATTATCAGCC
>JACCIB010000763.1:0-88727 GCA_018906965.1 Philotrypesis tridentata | reverse complement strand
ATATACTAAAAAAATTAAAAAAGTGATAATTATTGATATCAGACCTGTTGCTGCTGTTCCTCTTTTATATGATACTGAAGTAAAATATTGGAGTTACTACGGTAATACTTGAGTCAGTGTGAATAGTTACTGCGTTATCAGTTGTAGCACCATGATAACCATGCATCAACGAGAATATAAGCGTATCTGCAAATATATTTATGTAAGCAAATGGTTGGAGGTGGGGTAGATAGGAACACTTATGTATAGTTACAGTGTAACAGTAAAAGAATAGTGAAATTACTATTTTACTGAAACAAAGAAAGCTTAAGTAAATATTTCCGCCAGTTTTGGAGCAATAATTGCCCTAAAACTGTAGCATTTTCACCTAAATTGGAGTAACTGTTGCAGTATACCTCTACTCTACATTCGGTTGGATTTTTTTATTTTCTTCGTCATTCTGTAAATTGTTATTTACAATGAAAACTTCGAAAATATACATGATGATACATCTAAGTATTAATTTCTACAAACCGAATTTAGAAATATTTCACAGGCACTTATTAATGTATTTAAATCCATTAACGGTTATTCTAAAATTGTGATATTGTTTAACTGTTTTACTCTCAGAAGAAAAGTTTTTCCTGTACATTATTGTTAGTTAATATATTTTAGTATGATATTATTATAAACAAATATAAATTTACTGAAAAAATGTTTTAACCATTTTCTTGTAAATCTCCAATAATTTTTAATTTTTTTTCCACGTTCAATGTGTACTTTTTCTGAATGAATTAATAAAACGTCTAATTTATAAGTTCCATCAGTAATGCATCCGAAATATTCTGATTTTGTTCTACTGTTTTTGATCACAAACATATTTCGCAAATATCCAGAAATTTCTATACAATATTAAGACATTAAATAATGTATATATTACATTTTATTATACCCCAAAACTAAAATTTTTACTTATCAATCCTTTGTGCTGTGGTATATTTTGAAATTGACATTCTTTGATAGTAGTATTATTATTTGAAACTGTAAAAGGTCCAAGCATTGTTATAGAACTATAATTTTGAAGAGTTAATTCAAACGAAACATTTCCTTTTGTATATTTCTTAGCTTTTCCGACTAACAAATTTTCCAATAAAAATTTCTAGAAATGTATTCAAAAACTTTTTATCGTGTAAATATTACTAAAATGTAATTAAATGTAGATCCAACTTTATAAGATTACACTTACATGATTTAATTTTATTTCAGAAGCAAAAGACTCAATATTTTCACCGTAAATATTACATTGGATAGATAAACCATCATTATTGTTAGCTACAAACTTAAACAATTTAAATTCTTTCTGAGTCATACTATTAACAAATGTTTCTTCTGCTGTAATCTCATCTACATATGCTACAATACATCTAAAAAACAAATTTAAAGAGATGTAAAATCTATATTACAAAAAGTCTGTATAAAAACTTGTAGTCAAATTAATTCACTCACGCAGACTTATCTCCTACGATAAATTTTTTCATATTTTCAGAACTTGTAAATGGAATAATTTTTCTTTTTTTAGTGAGTGTTTCTGATTCAAAAGTATTCTGTCTTTTTTCACTCATTTTGCTGTAAACAAATTTTAAGATGATTCTGTAGTTTATAAATTTACATATATTGATATAAACATATTTACTTTTTGATGTAGTTGTTCATGTCGTTTCAAATTGTCTAATCTATTTATTTCTTTGCCACAAAAACTACAGATATGATGTTCTATATGTGAATGACACAGAGCGTGTCTTTTTAAATGATATATTCTTTTAAACGCGCTATCACAAATATTGCATTTGAACAATTTTTCTAATGCATGTTCTCTAAGATGTCGTTGAAAGTGCCTTTTATTTTTTATAGTACAGCCACAAATGTGGCATAATATATTATTAATGTGAGCCGTTGATAGATGATGCTCAAACATTATGTAACAGTTGAATAATCGTTTACATTTTGTACATTTCATTGTTTTAAAATGGAATTTTCAATTTCGAACTAAACCAGCCACGGAGTATGTAAATATAGGTCTCTATGCCACACTACATAAGAAAAAAAATGTCTTCCTCGCTGAATTTTCACTTGATCTCATATGTGCGAGTATAATTATAGACATGCAAGCGTTAGCCGACGCGACAGTTACACATGAGAGACAGAGGCTGCAGAAAAAGAGGAAGAGTACTCCCCGAGGTTTACCTTGTATGATGCTATGTATCCTTGCATTCCTTAAATGCATTGGCGAGTATACTATTACTATACATGAATTAAAAAACGCTTACTTACCTGTAGGTTGTACTTGTAGATTGTAAGATGAAAAGTTATATAGTGACGGTCGACGATTGAGTATTATTGCAGGTTGATAGGGACAGAGGGATACGGCGAATGGAAAGCGATGGAGTGCGGAAGAAATTGCACGCAGGCAGTTGCTGTAAAGAATGTTAATTAATTAAGGTAGTAGTGTTAATATGTTAAGTAATTAGAAACGTTAATTAATTAAGTTCTGCGTCACGTTCGTACATAAAATCAAAGCGAAAAAATAAAATCAAAACAAACCATGATTCGCTGGCTGGTAAGACGATGACTCACAGATCATATAATATAATGTTTAGGTGCATTTTTTTTCCCTGAAATTCGACATATATTCACGAACTAAGAGAATCAGAGTGAAATACGTTCCAATACACGTACACTTACGTACGTATCGCGCGCGCGTCGACGCGTCCGATATAATAAATCGCTCGCGGTCCATTCGATCTTTCCCGCCGCGATTCACACCGCGTCGAGGGGAAAAAGCGCGCGAAGGCGCGAGTTTCGGGCTTATAGCAGCGAGTGAAATCCAAATTTATACGCGTCCGCGCATGTCTATACGTAGCCGCGTACACCTATAGACATATACATGTGTAGACAGACACACGTATACACATGCACACATGCACGTGAATGCAGGCACGCGTTTATACGCGCGAAAGGTGAAATCTGCATCAGGGGGAAGTGTCCGCGGTCGTATCTTCCGCTGAATAAATTCCACGGCTCGAAAAAAAAAAGCTTCAGTAGGAGCTTTTATTCAAAGCGCCTCTGCCCACCCACTAAAATACTTTGACAGAGTATTAGTGAGAGTGAGAGTGACAGAGAGAGAGAGAGAGAGAGAGAGAGAGAGAGAGAGAGAGAGAGAGAGAGAAGGGGGAGGGGCGTCTAGAACATTAAAGAGACGCGGAAATATGCGCGTCTTATTCGAGCGCAGTAGTGATCGACTCACCGACACAGGTGAGGAGAATAGTATAGGAAGCGATGCTGGCAGCGGCAACGTCCCCCGAAAAGTCTCTTTCCAATGCACTTAGGGAGTCGTCCGCGTCCTCTTCGAGCACTTGTTGACAATTTTTACCGTAAATATTAATTTTAATGTTAATACGCGATACGTCCGCACATCTGAGCTGCGAGCAAAAAACTAAAATCAAAATAAACAACCATAACCATGAAGTTGCGGTTGGTCCATATGCTCAATTCACGATGTTCGAATTGTGGCGGAACAGAACACATATATACGCATATATCTAAAGGTTGTAAAGCTTCTAACAGTATATAAGATTTTTTCACTATGAATTTTCATTACGAATATAATTTGAAAGAAACTTGTAATAAATCTCTACATCTACGCTCGAAATAACATTATTAACCCAAAAATTTTATGCAAAAATCTTACAAGAAGCGCTTCTTGATTTAGTAAAATGATACAATGCAATTATGTACTGTATTACCATAATAAACGCCAGTCCTGGACTAAGTTATAACATGAAATCCATACTTTATTCTTATCCAACTTCTTATACAATTCTTCAATTACAAATCATATTAAAAATACAGTTGGAGATGAAAGAGCGTAGCAAGCGGTGGGGTAATACTTCCCTTGAGAGGAGGCAGAGGGGGGCAGAGGGGGGGGGGGCAGAGGGGGGGCGCTTTTCAAGATTGTGAGGGGGGCCAAGTGAGGGGGGGCCGATTAAAAAATAACAAAAAAATGACACGTTTTTAGGTTATTTTGAGGGGGGGCTAGTGAGGGGGGACTGAGGGGGTTCAGGCCAGCCCTTTCACTTTCAACTATATAATATATAGAAGATAATAACAAGGTGACTATTTCCGCTATAATCGGGGACCAGTATCCCCGTTCCCACCCGGAGGACTGGCTCGCGGTAGCTGCGTGAGTTTCGAAGCTAAAGGGTAGCCGTAGGCGTGAGGAGGAAAAGTAACAACACTCCGAGTAAAAGCAAACGGTAGAAGCATATATTTAATAGGAAAGAGATACAAGTGTGCACGCGGGCACGCGGTGGCAGGTAGCGCGTGTGAGAAGCCCAGACGACGGCTGGTAAGAGCGAAGTGTCGGCAAAGTGTCTATCGAAAGGACACTGCATGATTCCAGATTGCGGACGGAAACACCACACGCAACTGCACCCCGATGCTATGTCGGCGGATGCGAAAGAGGAGAAGGATGAGGGAAAGAAGGGCACTTCTACCTCTGCTCACGCAACTCGCTTCGGAGCGAGCGAAAAAGATGCAGGCGTGAAGACTACGTTGCTACCCACTGCATGGGTCGTCCTTGAGTCGCCGACGAGGGAGTCGATGCGAGTCCGAGCGTTAATCGACCAAGGTTCGGAAGGATCGTTCATTACGGAGAGGACCGCTTTGTCGTTGTCTCTAAAGCGACGCAAGAGTTCCATTGCCGTTGTAGGAGTTGGAGGCCAATCCAGCTTAACTTTGAACTTCCTCGCTGAAGTCATACTGCGCTCGCCAAAGGAAGACGACTTCAACGTAAGTTTCACCGCAATGATTTTAGGGAGCCTTACGAAGCTTCTCCCCACCAAGAAGGTCAATCCAGGACCGTACCCTCATCTAGAAGGATTGGAGCTCGCGGATCCAAGGTTCTTCGAACCTGGTAGCGTTGATTGCATTCTTGGAGGCGACGTCTTCCCAAGCATCCTAAAGAGAGGGGTACGATTGGGCAACGGCGATAGTCCTGTCGCATAAGAAACAGTCATGGGATGGATCGTCACTGGACCTGCATCGTCGAGCGAAGTAAAGGAGATAGGTAGCGCAACGCAGAGTTTTCACATCACCGTCTCTACGCTATCTGATGAGCTCAGACGGTTTTGGGAAGTAGAAGAGATCATGACGACGTTCAGTCTCACAGATGACGAACAAGCTTGCGAGCAGCACTTCTTGGATACACATCAAAAGCGCCCCGACGAAAGGTACGTCCTTCAATTGTCGTTTGCGCACAACCCAAATCTCGGGGACTCAAAAGCGATCGCTGAAAACCGATTTTTGCGAACTGATCCCGCATGCTGAAGTCGCCGCCTAGCAAGGACGCTTATTCGGACTTCATACATAAGTTATTGGCACTGGGACATATAGAGCCAGCTTCGGAATCTGTGCACGATGAAAATAAGGCCTACTACATGCCGCAGTACGTGGTCATGAAAAAGAACGGAAGCAAGAAAATCAGAGTAGTCAACGATGCCTCGCAAAAATCAACGAACGGTAACTCGCTAAATGATCTTCTCCATATTAGACCGAAACTACAAGCGGACATCACTGGTGTGCTGACTAGCTGGAGGCTCTTCCCCGTCGTTTTAACGGCCGACGTCATCAAGATGTTCGGCCAATTCGTGATAGAAGAGCGTGATCGCGATTGGCTCCGAATCGTGTGGAGAGACTCACCTTCGCAAGAGCTAGCAGACTGCCCACTTACTACAGTCGTCTACGGCATTGCTTGGGCGCCGTTCCAGACTTCTCCGACAGCTTGCAATGGAAGTCAAGAACACGTCACCCAAGGCATCAGAGATCCTCCGGCACCATGTATACATGGACGATGCTCTGGCAGGCGCTAACGACGTAGAAGGAGCGATCCAGGCCCGAGATGAATTGATACATGTGCTCCGTGGTGCGGGCATGGAACTGGACAAGTGGACCGCCAACGATCCACGACTACTTTAAGGGCTTACGAATGCAGCTAACGGAGTGCGCAACTTCGACGACGACGGAGTGGTAAAAACTCTCGGCTTACAATGGTACCCGTCGAAAGATTTCTTTTTTTACAGAGTGACCCTGCCAGAAGCGAGCTCCAAGACAACCAAGCGCACTATGCTCTCCGCGATCGCCAAGCTGTATGATCCACTAGGCTGGATGGCGCCAGTCGTCATTTTTGAGAAAATTTTGATGCAGACACTATGGGTAGCAGGAAACGACTGGGATAGTGAGGTACCCGAAGAAATTCGTACCTCGTAGGAGGCGCTTCAGAGGCAGCTACCGAACCTTGAAGAGCTACAAATTTTCCGCAGACTAGGGACTTCGTCGGCAAGCGCCTGGTATTTGCACGGATTCGCTAATGTCTCCTCCGTAGCCTACGCAGCAGTCGTTACCCCGTAGCGAAGGATGGCGATCGAGAAGCAAGCTCGACACTTGCAGCTAAATCGAAGGTGGCCCCGGTGAAAACAATAAGTATACCCCGACTAGAGCTCTGTGGAGCTCAGCTGCTGGCGCGGCTGCTGGATAGTGTCATTAAACTCATCCCCGTAAAAACCCGCTGGAATTCAATGTTGGCTCGACTCACAAGTCGCACTCGCTTGGATAAACAGTCATCCATCCCGTTGGAAAACGTTCGTCGCCAACCGAGTGAGTGGCGTGCTCACAACCCTGCCCAATGCGCAGTGGGGGTACGTTAAAACTACGGAAAATCGTGCAGACCTGGCGCCCCGGGGTACAATGCCCCTACTAATGAAGGAGAACAACCTTTGGTGGACTGGGTCAGAGTGGCTCACCGAATGCTGACAGTGCCGGACCGAAGGCGAAAAGACCTACAACACGGTGGTCGAAGAGAAAAGGGAGAACCAAGTTTGCACTGCCGGGATAACTAGTCAAGAGATGCGTCCAATTGAGCAGCTACTCTCAAAGTACTCCAGCTGAACCAGAGTAGCTAGAATCTTGGCCTACGTGCTCAAATGGCGCGGCATCGCAAAACGTAACTCAAGGGCAGCGGAAGCTGAGAGGCGCGGTTGCGCACAAGAGGCAATCCTTGTCACTCCGGCATTGATACCATTGGAAGCCGAAGAGCTCGACTACGCACGACGAGTGATCATCGCGGCCGTCCAACTCGAGCACTTCGACGCAGAAATTTCAAGGCTAGTAAAAGGGGAACTGGTACCTAAAACGAGCAAAATCGACGAGAAACACCTACTACGCGTTGGAGGACGTCTACAGAACTCGTATCTGAGCAACAACGAGAAGGACCCCTTCATAATCCCGAGTGAAAGCCACCTCGCGGAGCTCCTCATCACAGATGCGCATGTGCGTACCCTGCACGGAGGTCCACAGCTAGTGACCAGCCATTTGATGAGATCGTTTTGGATCGTCAGGAGCCGCAACAGGATTCGACGCCTTACTCAGCAATGTGTGCATTGCGCTCGATTCAAGGGAATGCGTCAAAGTCAACAAATGGCACCTCTACCAGCATAGCGAGTAACGCCAGCTCGACCCTTCGCCAGATCCCAGTTGGACTACGCAGGACCGTTCCAACTGCGAACGACGAAAGGAAGAGGACACAAATCCTACAAAGGTTATGTAGCTCTTTTTGTTTGTTTAGTTACTCGAGCCGTGCACATCGAGGTGGTCTCGGATCTCACTACGCAATCATTTCTCGCTGCATTCAGGAGATTTGTATCAAGGCGAGGAGTCTGCACCGAGATTTTGAGCGACAACGGCATCAACTTCCATGGTGCCAGCACCGAACTCCACCGCTTGTTCAAAGCAGCGGCCGACTTTCGCTGGGATGTGACAGAGGCTCAGAGGCGAACGAAGGGGTAAAATGGAAATTCACCCGCCCCCCGCGCACCGCACTTCGGCGGTCTATGGGAGGCCGGTGTACGCGCCTTCAAGCATCACCTACGCCGCGTTTTAGGATCATCTACACTCACCTACGAAGAGTTCGCCACTCTGATAGCGCAGATTGAGACCTGTCTAAACTCGAGGCCGATGTGCCCTCTGAGCAATGACTCCAACGACGTTGCAGCGCTGACGCCTGGCCACTTCTTAGTTGGGTCAGCACTTACGGTATTGCCGGAGCCTTTCGACCCCAAGGACACGACCAAGGCCATACAGAGATACCATTTAACCAACAACATGAGGAACCATTTCTGGCGCCGATGGCAGAAGGAGGTATTGCGCCTGATGCAGCAACGTTCGAAGTAGCTGACTCCAAAAGACGACCTGCACCCAGGAGACCTTGTGCTGATCTACGACGAGTTGCAGCCCCCGACAAAATGGCCATTAGCACGCGTGGAGAGCCTCCACCCCGGAGCCGATCGACTAACACGCGTAGTTACGCTACGCACGTCAACTATTATTCTTCAACAACCGATTGTCAAAGTTATTAGACTACCTATTCAAGCTGGACCTCAACCACCGGAGACTACCATGGCGGGCGGCATTGGCCAACCAGCCGAAGAATAAGAAGATTATTAATAATTTATATCTATTCAACCGCGCAGATTCAATTAGTTCACTATATCACTTATTCGAATAATTACTTGCTAAAAGCGTTTCTTAAACAACTGCTATTTCATTTGAGCTTTTCTTAGCTTGAATTGTTTCGTTGTTTCACAACGAGGCGGGCGGAATGTCGCAGCCGATCAGACACATTTAGTGTTTCGCTTTTCGCACCTTTAGGTAAAGTACCGTTGACCGACTACTCGAGACTGGACCACGTGCCCCCCACCGGACGCGACGGTTTGACCAAATCGACGAGCAAGCGACGCTTGTCCTCTTTTCCGCTCTACTCACGGCTTTGAAAGCTCCGTGAACAGCACTTGGCGACACGCGACGTACAACCCAATTTAGTTTATTTGTTTGTAAGAATTTAAGATTGTGAAATATAGTTTAAATAGAGTGAACTTCAGTGTCCTTAGTCATCCCACGTCTGCCTACTTCGGCCATCCACTCTGTCTCCATCGGCACTCGCTCTCGCGAACTCGCTCAACGTTTCACCGCACGAAATTAGAGAAGTCGGCTAACGGGCGAACAATGGATGTGCAACATCTCCGAGAATCGCCTGCCGAAGGTGGACGATTCTTGATTAATAATTTTAATGTCATCAAATTTAAAAGAGTGTCCCGTCTCCATCGCATGGAATGCAATCGGAGAAGAAAGATCACCTTTCTCTATATAACGCTTATGTTCTGATTTTCCGTTTTTTACCGGACGGTACGTTTCACCAATATATGTAGAATCGCAGTCGGCGCAGTCAATTTTGTAAACAACATTTCTCGTATCATTAACAGCAGTAGGGTCTTTTCCTAACTTAATAAATTTACCAAATTTATCGTCAATCTTGTTAACTAAGCGTCTATTGTTATTGTACAAAACCGTCTTCAATTTACAATTAAACTTGTTTAATAATGACTCTATCGCTCGATGATGGTAGTTAGGAATGTTAATAAAAATGCGTCTCTTCGAGCCAAAATGGTTTTTAATTACACCAAACGTTTCAGGGTATTGTACCCCCTCATCAGTGGCTAAGCAAATATTATTAAAAATTTTTATAAAAATATTACAAAAACAACAGAAAAATAAACAATAAACTAAAACAAGTTAAAAAATTATTACCAAAAAATCATTAAGTGAGTCGTCTTCTACATTGACGAAACAAGAAAACGCAGACGGCGCTAAAAAATTACAAATTCGAAAAGTTTAAAGTAAAAGTTTACAATAGAAAATTACAAAAGTTACAATAAATTGTTACAAAAATAAGCAACTTACAGGTGTGACGCTCGAAAAACTTAAACAATAGGAAAAGACACAACCGGTGCCACTCGGTGGTAATGTGGCACCGGCCGAGGACAAAAGTCAACTAAATTTGCGGCCAAAAATCGATCCTATATATACGCTACAATACATACGTCGGACAAGATTCTAATACAATGAAATGCATATAAAGTGCAAAAATAGAGCGGATATCGCAGCCACGAAAGCCTCAGAGCTCGCTAAGTGTATCCGGAACACATAACGCAACAGAGGTGACACGAGCTGTTACTCATGTAGTAGAGCGGAGAGCCCGCGCCGCTCCGCGTGCGACGCCCCTACCTTGCGTCACGAAAAATATGCCTCCTACTACGAGATCGACGACAAGATTGCAACGAGCGAGGTCTGTTGGTGCTCCGGCGGATAACGACAACCCGATTTCGCCTTCATCGTCACCATCGGGAGCATTGGCCGAAGAAGAAAATAGGCGCGAGGAGGAGTCAACGACACGACAAATTCAGCTAAGTTGCCATACAGACGACCGTGTCCGTTCCAGTGTTATTGCCAAGAATATTAGTAACTCTTGCTTTCCGAAATTTGTAAATGTTAGAGACTTATTTAAATTCATCTCTTATAATTTTTCGTTAGAAGTTAAATTTCTAGTCAGCAAAATTTTGAAAGCACAGCGCGATACTCTTAAATGCACGTGCCAATTGAAGTTTTTGCTAGACTGTCGGGAGAAAGATTTTGTACCAAAACATATTTCAAGGATGAGCGTGCGTAGATTTTTCCATAGTAAATTTGCGGCTAGAAAATACCATAATCACATTAAGAATTTGCAAAAGAAACTTTTGAAATTAGAGATTATTGACTGTAATACACATATTAGTTATTTAGATAAAAAAATATTGTACATTGTTGGTAACAATATAAGACTGAGCTCCGAGGCCTTTTCGAGAGTAGTTTTGGATTTTTCGATTAATTCACTTTCAACTTATAAAAATAAATTGAATTATAACTACGAGAGAAAAATATCTGACCTCTCCGCAGCGTGTTTGCGCGTTCAGGGACATGACCTCTCGGTCCGCTCGCATGGCAACACTTCGAATCTTTTTGGTTCGAAGGTGAATAATATTATGTCGAATTACAATTTTAGCCATGCGGATATTTTGGAAATGAGAAAAAAATGGCTTGTGAATCTTTCTGATTCACAACTTCCGGATTTTGTAGAAAAGGTTATGTCTATGGGTGAAAAATTCAATTTTAATACTGATTTCCATTTTAAAGAAGCTATTGAGATTTTGAAAAGCCTGGAGAATGTTTATACGTTCAATCGAGGCATAGACGGAGGACTACGTGATGGCGTTATTTCCATTTTAAATTCACAAATTAAAAATAAGAAACACACACCTTACCATGAACGTATCATGTTGTATAATATCAAACGTACAAAACAATTTTTAAAGAATAATCCGGATTTATTTTTTACCAGAGCAGATAAGGGCAACGCTACGGTGGCAGTAGATCGCAACGTGTACATTTCGAAGGTCAATGACGCCCTTAGCGATGATAGATTTTATAGACGGGTTAAAGTTAACCCCGCCGCAGGGATAAAAAAGCGGATTAAAAAACTGATTGACCTTTGGAGTACACGGGGCGTTTTGGAGTGTGATGAAGCCTTTAGAGGTCTATCTTCTAAGGGTATCGAGCACACATCGCTGCCGAAAGCGTACGGCCTTATAAAATTTCACAAACCTGATAATCCTGTACGGATTATAGTTTCTGCAGTTAATAGCCCTACTTATTCTCTTGATAAGTGTGTGTCTGTCTTATTAACGAAACATTTTCCCTTACCGTCTTCATACATTAAAAATAGCTCTCAATTAAAGAATGATCTGATTAATATAGATATTTCCGATAAACACTGTTTCGCGTCATTCGATGTCGTTTCCTTGTTTTCGAGCTTGCCAAAGGATGCAATTTTATTGTCGATAGAGAAGAGGTGGAAATGGCTTTCATGTTTGAATTGCATGTCTAAGGACGAATTTATCGACGGTATAAGAACTCTTCTCGATTGTACATATCTTGTATTTGATGGCAATTTTTATAAACAGGTTTCTGGCGCCCCGATTGGATTTGGCTCGAGTCCTGTATTTGCAAATGCAGTTCTTGAGGACCTCGAGGAGCATTGTCTGAGCATTACAAAATCTAGCGTTCGACTTTTTCGCAGATACGTGGATGACTGTTTTTTGATAGTGGACAGAGAAGAGATTGAATTTGTTTTATCTGTTTTTAATAATTACAATGATTACCTTCAATTCACTTCGGAAATTGAAGTAAACAATAGTATTAACTTTCTTGACATTTCGATTTTTCATGACTCTAGTGGCAAAATATTTACTAATTGGTACCAAAAAAACACAGCTTCCTGCAGATACATTAATTTCTTTTCTCATCATCCAAAAAGTCAAAAGATAGCAATAATATCCAATCTTTTTGATAGGGCAATATTATTGTCGAATCCCCGATTTCACTGTGAAAACGTTGAAAAGGCGAAAAAAATCTTAATAGCTAATGATTATCCTCCTGATTTTATTGAAAAATTTAGCAAAAGGCGGATTGCTCGTAATTTGGGCATCTCAAGGGCCACATTGAGAGGCGTGGACACGAGCAATATCGACTCACACATTTCTAATTGCAATAATAACAATGATTTACACTCTGGAAAGAGGTACGGGGTTTTCCCTTACTACGAAAGGTTCAATGAAAAATTAAGGTCCGTATTTAAAAATAATGACGTGAGGTTAGTTAATAATGTTACCAATAAGTTTAACAAATTCATAAAACTTGGTAAAGACCCTACTGCGGTAGGTGACACACGGAACGTGGTTTATAAAATCGATTGCTCCGACTGCGAATCGACGTACATCGGAGAAACGTATCGGCCTTTAAAAACTAGGCAATACGAACATAAAAGGTATATAGAGAAAAGGGATCTTAATTCCCCTCTTGCAGCACATGCGTTGGAGACGGGTCATAGTTTTGATTTTAACAATATTAAAATAATTGACAGAGAGCAATCTATTTTCCGTAGACGGTTCTCTGAAATGCTCCATATACAGTTTTTCGATGGCACGCTTAATAGGGCTGAGGACACGTGCCACCTCAAAGCCAGTTATAAGAATGTCATTTCCAATCTAAAAGTTAGTCCGAATAAATTTTAATTGACAAATATTGTGATTGCGGAGGCTCGGTGGCGAGCAGACTGTACCGGGAGTCTAGGACGCGGAGAGAGGTGGCTCACCGCTTCGCGCTCTCTTCAGTTCAGCCAACACGTGTTCAATGGTGATTGGCTGGCGGGCCGGAGCGGCACAGCCCAGTGGGAGGTCGGAGAGCCGGGTTGCCGTGGCAACGGCCCGGCCATATTGTACTATATAGTGATACAGTCATGGTAGGGGCGTCGCACACGGAGCGGCGCGGGCTCTCCGCTCTACTACATGAGTAACAGCTCGTGTCACCTCTGCTGCGTTATGTGTTCCGGATACACTTAGCGAGCTCTGAGGCTTTCGTGGCTGCGATATCCGCTCTATTTTTGCACTTTATATGCATTTCATTGTATTAGAGTCTTGTCCGACGTATGTATTGTAGCGTAAATATAGGATCGATTTTTGGCCGCAAATTTAGTTGACTTTTGTCCTCGGCCGGTGCCACATTACCACCGAGTGGCACCGGTTGTGTCTTTTCCTATTGTTTAAGTTTTTCGAGCGTCACACCTGTAAGTTGCTTATTTTTGTAACAATTTATTGTAACTTTTGTAATTTTCTATTGTAAACTTTTACTTTAAACTTTGCGAATTTGTAATTTTTTAGCGCCGTCTGCGTTTTCTTGTTTCGTCAATGAAGACGACTCACTTAATGATTTTTTGGTAATAATTTTTTAACTTGTTTTAGTTTATTGTTTATTTTTCTATTGTATTTGTAATATTTTTATAAAAATTTTTAATAATATTTGCTTAGCCGCTGATGAGGGGGTACAATACCCTGAAACGTTTGGTGTAATTAAAAACCATTTTGGCTCGAAGAGACGCATTTTTATTAACATTCCTTACAATTAAACTTATCATAGTACGGAAACACCGCAACTTTATTCTTCGCCTCTCTATCAATATTACCTAAATTATCATTATTATCCTTGTTAAGTTTATTTACATTATTATTATTATGCAAACTGGAGTCACCCGAATCTGTGTCCTCACAATTTTTATGCATGAGTTCAAGATTAGGAACAATTCTTTTTTTACAAAACTTATCAATAAATTTACAAGGATAATCATTCGCTACTAATATCTTTTTCGCATGCTGAATGTTTCGCGAATGAAAACGCGGATCTGACAATAACATTGCTCTATCAATGAGATTGTAAATGATTGCCACTTTTTAATTACGAGGGTGGCGCGAATAAAAGTTAATATATCTGCGAATAAAAGTTAATATATCTGCGAATAAACGTTAAAATAGCATGCGAGAAGAGGTGGCACACCGACATAGCCAACATGTGTACATTAGTGATTGGCTGACGGGGCGGAGCAGCACATCCCAGTGGGAGAAATGGGAGTCCGTGTTGCTAGGCAACGCTTCGGCCAAACTACATCGTGTCTGATATAGTGATGGAAGGAGCGTTTGAAATTGCCGCTTGGTAAGAAATGATTGCTACCTCTTGGATTTGTATGTCTGCCACATATTGTTGATCTGCGTACTGAGCTCCGTTTGCTTCTCATGTATTTTTGTTTATGTACAAAAGTTTGTACTTGTGTAGGTGGTTTCTGTTTATAAAGAGCGGCGTGCGCGTGGATTAAACTTAATTGATTAGCAATCTCCACCGGTGTCACATTAATATCTGGCGGCACCGGGAGCTGCTGTTGCGGTCGGTTATTGTCTCTGTAAGTTTAAAGTTTGTTGTAAATTTTGCGTTTCTACTTTAGCCGTTTTAACGTTAATTTTTGTTTATTTAGCTGGTTGTCCAGTTTGCATATTTGTGGCACGAGCGTCTTATTATGTGATTATTTATTATTATTAAGGTATACTATTGCTATTTTTAAAAATTTAATCTTTTTTATTGTAAAAAGTTTTTTATTTCTATTGTAAATTCTGATCGTTAGTTTTTGGCTTTAGCCCTGAAGAGGAACCGCAACGGTTCGAAACGTTGGCAGAGAATAAATATTACTTATCTCGAAGGGATGCATTTGGGTTATTTCCTTAAACTATTTTCTATTTGCTTTGTAAAAGAAATATATTTCCCTTTTGTTAGAGTTAGTAAATCATTTGTCCTGGAAAGGGATTTGAGACGTCAGATATGATAAAATATGCATCATAACCATTGAAGTTGTGAAACACAACTAGTACTATTTTCAAATCTTGATAGTTTAAATTACACATATGCTGATCCTCGATAATTTCCAGTAAGCTGGCTATGGTTACACACATTTACATCATCATCATTTAAAGTTTCTTTACAAATATAACATATTTATGAATTATAATACTCTGTTTTTTCAGTTTGACATAAAATTGGCATTGGTAAAGGATTCTTGTGTAAAGAAGTTATTTGTTCTTCTATTTTTTTCAATTCAGTAACAAACCATTTAGATGCTTTAGAACCTCTACAAAACTTATACGTCGATAAAGAGTTATTATAACAGAGTTATTATAACTAAGAATTGTTATATTGTATACTATATATTTCATGACTATGCACTGATTGCGTATTGGTGATTTTGTCCTGTCTTATACGTTTTAACAAACATTCACAGTCTGCGTAGATTGTGAAAGGTTACATTGTATCGATGATTTTTAAACTGAATCATATCATTTTCTGGTTGAAAAAGTTTAATTTTACAATTATTTAATACTTTACAATATTCTGCATGTTGATTTAATCTATCTTTTTTTAAAAAGAAATTTAAACATCTATTGGAAACGAATAATTTTCGTTTTTTACTTATATAATCTTTACTACTTAAACGTGAAAAAATTTGTATGTATACATACTGTGATTCAGCTATGAATTTATCATATTCATCTAAATTATCATTTTATTATTTTATTATTTTATTATTTTATTATTTTATTATTTTTTTATCTAAATTATCATTAAATTATTATTTTTTGAAGATTTACATGACTCTTCTTTTTACAAGCTGTAAAATATAAGGGTACAATATTTTTGTTCTCTAATCCGAAAAAATTTATATATATTTGGCTTTTTAAATCGTGGTATCCGCTTCAATGATACTGGAAACTCTATATACTTCATATTTAATGTATGCTCACATTTAACGTAATTATTTACTCTATTAGAGTGTACTTCGACGGCTGAGATTAAAAGGCTGCTTATTCCGAGCCCGCTTGAAGAAGCTGCTTATTCAGGGTCCGCTTGAAGAATCTGCTTATTCAGAGTCCGCTTGAAGAAGCTGCTTATTCAAAATGACATTTTTTATTTTAAATTTTGTAGTGGCAACCCTGCGAGAATTTAAAATCTGCTTTACGGCGGAAATGAGCAGTGAAAAAAATCGGAAAAATTCGGAAAAATTCGGGAAAAATTCATAAAAATCGAAAAAAATTAGAAAATCTTAAAAATGCGCAAAAATCGGAGAAAATTCTGAAAAATCGTAAAAATGCGAAAAAATCGTAGACAATTCTTAAAAATCGGAGAGAATTCTAAAAAATTTCGTATAAAATTCAGAAATCGTAAAAAATTCGTAAAAACCCTGGAGGAAATCCATATCATTTAAAAGCTAGGAAAATCCTTGTTCTGTTAGAAATGGGCCAAAAATGGGACCATTTTTCGCCTTGCGATGAAACGCTTTTTCGAACCTTTCTAAGCTATTTTTTAGAATGAAAATAGACGAAAATATTATTATACCGTATTACGAGGTATTCTCAAGGTTGCAAACATGCCTATAAAAAATGGTTAGTAAATGGCTATGAAAACAATATTTAACATGTAGGCCAGTCAAATTAAGCTGAAAACTGAATTTCTTTGCAAAAATTCTAAACAGCAATTTTATTGGCGTAAACCACTCGGAAGAGTGTGTACATTAATAATCCGAATCCGCAAACAGCTGAATTTGTACAGCCAATTCGATATAAACAATTAAATTTGGAATTTCCCATTTTTTTTTATTTTTCCTCTCCGTATTGAGAAGTATTGATCACAGAGAAAAAAGCTTCAAATAAAAGTTGTTTCTTATGAAATTTTGCACAAAAATATCAGCGGTGGCATATGTCTATCTCTAATAGTTTAGTTGTAAATTGGCAATGAACGCGAATTCTGCCAAAATCGAAAATTGTTTATAATTATTGAACAAGTTATGTTATGTTTCCTTTATTCTACGATATGGTTTAATAAGTACCATAAGCATGCAAAATCCGAATTCTCTATCTACTATAGTTTTTGTGCAATAAGGACCGAAAGTTGAAAAAGTTATTATTTTCAAAGTGCTGGCAAAACGTGAAAAATTATCTCAAATAGTTTAACTTTTTTGTGCGTACTCTAGAAGAGTTATATTTCAATATACTACTTTGCAAACTGCAATTTGCAATTTTTATTAGGGGCGTCCTGGGGAGTAAATGTTTATAAAGTACGTAATTAATTAATTCGCTGTACACAATATTTAAGGGGTTATGACAGTGTTAAAATTTTGAAAATATCCAGTTTTTTTATTCACTTTTTTCACAGTTAGTAGTCCGTAGAATATGGTCCTGAAAGCCGTTTTTTGCTAAAAAAATTTGCCTTGAAGACATCGACAAAAAACTGATAAATCTGTTTCAAGTAAATTTTTGAAAAATCGTGATTTTTAAATATTTTAATTAGGCCAAACTTGTGAAAAGGATTGTTCTACCACACTTTTTACAGAGTAATTTATGAGAAGTCTTACTGAAAATAAGACTTAAAAACCGTTTTACAAACCGTTTTTTTCTCAAGAGTTATGACTTTATTTCCGTAAAATAAATAAAATCTATAAAATTTTTCTATGTGTCATTTTATGTTACTAAACTCAATGTGTTAAAGTAAAGGCATTCAAAAAATTTGAATTTGCCACTCGAACAGGTTGTGGCTCACAGCGTCCAGTCGAGAATGAAGATTACTGTTTGATCGGTATAGTAGAATTTTCTATAAAACAGCAGAAAGCAGCCAAACAGCTGTTTTTCATTCAAGACACTAGATCAGTGCAGTTAGTCTGCAAGCTGCTGTAACAATGTTTATAACCTCAGTGGTGTTGTAAAAATGCAAGTGCTTCTGCAGAGTACAAACATTATTCAGATAAGAATTGGAAACTAATTTGTAATAATTGTGTTCATAATGAGCTTTTTCTTTGTAGGTTTATTTTTTGCTTTTAGGTATACAGGTGCAAGCCAGCAAGATGGGAGTTTACAATAACTGTCTGGAGTATTATTTGGCATACTTTTTGACATATTGAAGTCTATTTAATAATGGTAAGTATTGCATGTAACTGTAATTCATAAACATTACTTGATTATGAATAGCTAACGATAATTTTTATTTTATTTTCAGCTTCTAAATGCTATTATCACACAGCATGATAGGCGCGTACCACCAAATATACTTTATTGTATGTATATTTGAGTACCAAAAGCAAATCAAGGTATGCCAGATAGTTTCTGTAAGTATAACTGAGTTCATTTGTATGATTTATATAATAAACTTTAAATGCCTTTTACTCAAATTTAGTTTTTTCATGCTTTTTGTGTACTTGCCGCAGCTTTTTGAAGGAACCGTACCATCAATCCTGATGAACCAAAGTGGAAAACCTTCCTTATGAGTATTGTCACAAACTAAGCGGAGCAGAATTGGCAAAAGTTAGTTCAAAGTGAATGTTACGTATGTTTACATATGTAACATTCACTATGATTACTAATATTGTGAATATATGTTTAATCAATTACATTAATTTTGTGTTTTTTAGGAATCTGTTCCGCTTAGTCTGAGACCAGACTCATAAGGCAGATTTGGCACTTTGATTCATCAGGATTGATGGTACGGTTCCATCAGAAACATGCGGCAAGCAAACAAAAGTGATGAAAATGATGTTTTTTGGTAAGTAAATACCTTTAATTGTTGTTAAATGTTATACTCACTTAATACATATTTTTAATGCATAAAAGTGATGTATAATTATTAGTTTTTGGAGCACCTATATATATTACTTTTTTACAGCACTAATAATTTTTATTTTTTTTTTCAGGTTTTAACACTGTCATAACCCCTTAAGTGCAATCAAATTACAAATAAGTTTATTGCAAAGGTGGGATTTTTATCGAAATTTTAAGCCCAAGTTTGACTTGGTACGACCAATAGGAATCGAGATACGTTTTTTTTTCAATGTACAATAACGCTAGAACAAAAGGTGATTTTCCATATTTTGTAGTTCAATTCCTGAAGTTCAAGACTTGAACTTTACAATAAAACTATTGATCTTACTCTTAAAGCTTTTTGACAAGCAATAAGCAGCTGCAAAAAAGTGTTTTTTAGATTTCAGCCGTAGGCGCCGTGGCCGGAGGAGTGGGGATAGCCGCAATCGGTGTCGAGCTCGCCGTTCGAATTCGGAAGGGCCAAGTAATAGAGATTTCTTCCTTCAAGGTCAAAAATATATGTAGGGACCTATGCCATTCGGTTATAAATGATGTGTACTTTAAATAGACGTATCATGCTAAACTTAGTTTTGCGTCGTGCATTTGTTATAAATAAAAAAGGCGCTAAAGAGTCATTTTTTTTATTTTTCGCTTAGAAGTCGAAAAATACGGGTGTAGGGAGAAAACAACAAGAGAGAAATATTGTGCAGTATTAAATTACAAAGAAAATGCGCTATTCAGGACTTCCGGACGGTTAATAGAAGCTCAGATAATTAGAGAGAAAGGGTTATAATAGGCCTTTTTTCAAAAAATTGTTTCTCAGCCATTTTTTGAGCTAAAGACTTGGAATTTTGAAAATAAGAAGGTATATGTAGGTACTATATACGAAAAAAAATTAGACACTCTAAAGTAATTATTTTTCTTACTATTACGATCTGAATATTTTGATGACCTAACTTTCACACGCTTCTATTTTGACAATTGTGGTCCTATTTTAATTTTAAACAGCGTTTCGAAAAGTTCACGATTTGGGTAATAAAATATATTTTGCCGATTTTCTCTAAAATGTGTGTAAGTATGACAAATAAGCGGTCAAAGACGGACCAAAACGCTGAGCGCGCGAAGAGTGAGGGAAGCGATGGGGGAAGCGCTGTAGGAGAAGCAGCGTTTTTACTTAAAGTTTATTAAATATATAAGTACAAACCTTGCAATTCACAAATACTGTCTAGATACTTGAAGATCTTGGCGTTAAGTTTTCCAAGATCTTCCCTGCACGGCGGTCGTATAAAATCTGGCGAGCTCGGGAGCAGTCCTCGAGCATATTAAATTTTTGCGGAGGACGAAAGACAGAGGGAAGGGGCGTAGGTGGAGACATTTGACAGTCAGCATAACGTTTTATTTGATAAGGATTAGTTGTAGTGCAGGAAGGCGTTGTTCTGCGGAGCTCGGAGTGAGAAACGCAGGTATGAGAGGGCGGATGGGAGCAACACATTGAAAATACGTTAAGGGCTGAAAATCCGGAACTGTTGAGTCATGTTCGGCTTAAAGACTAATAAATACTACAAATTGTGAAATCGGTACATAGATTTTATGTTCGCGCTCGTCGGTTAAATTTTTACAGAGGATCGGGGAAACACGTATAGCGATGCGTCATAATATAGCGCGAAGCGAAATATTTTGAGGAATTTGTAAACTATAAGATACGAGGATGCAATAACGACAGATGTTCGAAATTTTCAAAGGTGCAGGTATGCTACGAGAGATAATTATACTAAGGTAATAAAAGTAACACTAAGCGAATACGTCTCGGGGACGTAACAAGGAAGAAATCTCTATTACTTGTCCCTTCCAAATTTCGAACGGCGAGCTCGGCGCCGATTGCGGCTACCCCCACTCCTCCGGCCACGGCGCCGACGACTGAAATCTAAAAAACACTTTTTTGCAGCTGCTTATTGCTTGTCAAAAAGCTTTAAGAGTAAGATCAATAGTTTTACTGTAAAGTTCAAGTCTTGAACTTCAGGAATTGAACTACAAAATATGGAAAATCACCTTTTGTTCTAGCGTTATTGTACATTGAAAAAAAACGTATCTCGGTTCCTATTGGTCGTACCGAGTCGATCTGGGGCTTAAAATTTCGATAAAAATCTCACCTTTGCAATAAACTTATTTGTAATTCGATTGCACTTAAATATTGTGTACAGCGAATTAATTAATCACGTACTTTATAAACATTTGCTCTCCGGGACGCTCCTAATAAAAATTTCGTAGTTTGCAAAGTAGTATATTGAAATATAACTCTTTTAGAGGACGTACAAAGTTGAACGTCTCTTATAACTCTGTATAATAATAACTCTTCTCTATAATAACTCTTCTAGAGAACGTACAAGTTGAACTATTTAAGATAATTTTTCACGTTTTGCCAGCACTTTGAAAATAACAACTTTTTCAACTTTCGGTCCTTATTGCACAAAAACTATAGTAGACAGGGATTTTGCACGCTTATAGTACTTATTGAGTACTACCTTTCGTAGAATAAAGGAACGTAACATAACTTTTTCAATAATTATAAACAATTTTCGATTTTGGCAGAATTCGCGTTTATTGCCAATTTACAACTAAACTGTTAGAGATGGACATATGCTACCGCTGACATTTTTGTGCAAAATTTCATAAGGAACAACTTTTATTTGATACTTTTTTCTCTGCAAATAATACTTTTCAATACGTAGAGGAAAAACAAAAAAAAAGACGAAATTCCGACTTTAATTGTTTATAGCGAATTTGCTGTACAAATTCAGCTATTTGCGGACTCGGATTAATAATGTACATACTCTCCCAAATGGTTTAAGCCAATAATATTGCTGTTTATAATTTTTGCGCGGAAAAATGTGAATTTGATTGGCCTAATGGAACCGACCGAAAAATTGTAAAATTAAGTAAATCATAAATATCTTAGTAATCCACGTATTTACAGCTTCGAACGCTGGTTTATTCCATACATTGTATCGGAACTAACTGAAATACGTACACCTCCCTGTATTTAGCGTTCAATATAAGCAGTAAAATTAGTGTAATGATTTGGAGGTTATGGGTTCTGACGAGGCTCCTGCCTGCGGTTTTGCCGGGGGCACTCCTAGTTGCTGCCCTCCTCCAGCGGGGGAGTCGTTCACAAAAGTGAGATTATACCTTACCCGGCCTCCTGGTCCTGCTCGGCTGCTCAGCTCCTCCGGCAGAGCCTGGAGGGGTTCTCGAGTGCTAGGAAGTAGGAGAGCGCGGAATGATTCGTACTCAATATGTATGAGAGAGCGGGTGAGCAAATCACGCTCACCCGTGCGTTTATTCCGTGTAATTATTTATAGATGACGCGCGCTCGCGCTGTGAAACTCTGGCTCTCGGTCATCGCGCTGGGTGCTACGCGGATCGAGATCGGCGCAGCCAATCGCTTCTACGTGCCCGCCCTCACCGGGAGAGAGAGAGAGAGAGAGAGAGAGAATTTTCTTTTGAATTTGAATTTGAAATAATTTATTATGTGTACATTATGTTGTACAGAATATATATTAATATTAGAAAAAAAAATAGTATTTTAAGATTGCTCTTCTGGCGTTTCTTCTTTTAAAAAATAAGCCTTGACTTCTCTCTTGAAAGTGAATGACGATGAGATGGATTTTAATGAACGCGGCAAGTCATTCCAGATGAGTGAAGATGATATGTGAAATGACTTACGAAGTCTGGAGAGGGTAAAAGATGGTATATCAAGAGCCCTCACCTCCCCCCTCTCAGGCCTGAGAGGAACATGGGCATCAAAGTACGCCACCAAATATCCTGGCACCGCTGTGCTAAACATTCGATGCAGGAACGTGGCAGTAAAGTACTTTCGACGACCGGCGGTGGTAAGCCAGTTCAACTCACGCCTGAGGGGGGAGACATGCTCGTCCCCCCTAACACCATAGATGTACCGTATTCCAGAGTTACTTAGTACCTGAAGCTTGTTGTTAAGTGTAGCGTTGATGTCACAGTAAACTAATGAGCAGTAGTCTATGATAGGAAATAACAGTGAGAGGATTAAATGTTTGCGCAGTCTCTGATTGGTGCTTCGTTTAAAGAAGTTAAGACGATATAGTAATTTATGGGCCCTTTTGCAGATATAGTCTACATGGGCACCCCAATCAAGCTTGGAGTCAAGCACCACTCCGAGACTACGGACCTCAGACTCATAGGGAATTCTAGTACCATGAAGTCATTCACAACATTTTTCAAGTTGTTGATATAAAAAGGTGTACCAAAAACTATGGCCTTGGTCTTTCCCACATTTAACCAGAGAGAGAGAGAGAGAGAGAGAGAGAGAGAGAGAGAGAGAGAGACAGAGAGAGAGAGAGAGAGAGAGAGAGAGAGAGAGAGAGAGAGAGAGAAGGGCTCGAGGCCGACACTTACAAAGTGATCGTCGTCTCGGCTCGCAGTTGGTCGGCGTCGTCGCCGGCTTCTCCTCTCAGGGCCGGAGTCCTCGTAAGTTCTAGCGCGGCGGAGGTCGGACGGCTCGATGAGCGGTGGCTCAGGGCTCGCAGTCCTCGTCGTGGTTTCAGCGAGACGCTCCTGGGAGGCAAGGCCGGCGGTGGCAGGTGAAGGGCCGTGCAGCGGCTTGGGCCTCCCAGTAGGTGATCGGCACGATGCGTCTCCGCGTGCTAATTATGTGCGTCTGTCTGTCTGTCCCCACTCTTTCTTGCTCGGCAGCGTCTTCTAACACGCAGTCGCGTCTCTCGCTTTCTCTCTCTTTCCTTCGCGCTCTTCTGCAAGCGCGCGTTCTCTTTCTCTCTAGCCCTGTGTTCAGCGCTGACTCGAGTGTCTTCGAGTCTCTCTCTCTCCTAATTCTTTCCCCTTCCCCTCTAGCGGTTTCGTGTGCGGTTCCTACCGCCTCGATCCTCGCATTACCGTGCACTTGTGTGTGTGCACGGCGTTGCGCTAGGCGTTCGTACTTGTTTGTGTACGGGTGCCTTGTCGCAGGGTATTCCATGAAATGCTTAAATAATGGGAGAAAAAGCGTTTCATCGTAAGTTAGGAACCGAGTATTTCTCATAGCCATTTTCTAGTTTATAGGCCATTTTAGATATTTGGATTTCTACTAGGGAATCGTATAAAATTCGGAAAAATCGTAAAATATCGAAAAATTTGGAAAAGTCAGGAAAAATTTGGAAAAAATCAGAAATAATAGGAGAAATTTGAGAAAAAAATGAAATAAAATCGATGCAGTTCGGAAACATTTGAAAAACCGATAAAATTTTTATAATAATTATAATAAAAATTTTATATTGGGTATAATAATAATTATATGTAATATTTTTACCATAACAATTTTCTATGTGTGCGTGTGTGTATGCATAAATATGTAAAAGTGGACTTTTGAATGCATCCCCATGTTAAATAACCCTTCCTTTGCGCATTCAAATGTCCTTTTAGCGTAGTCAAAAGTCCACCAAAAAAAATAACCCGAAATTTATTCCCGAATTTTTCCGCCGTAAAGCAGATTTTAAATTCTTGCAGGGTTGCCACTACAAAATTAAAAAAAAAATGTCATTTTGAATAAGTCATTTTGAATAAGTCATTTTGAATCCGCTTCTTCAAGCGAAATCTAAATAAGCAGCTTCTTCAAGCGGAATCTAAATAAGCAGCTTCTTCGAGCGGACTCTGAATAAGCAGCTTCTTCAACCGGACTCTGAATAAGCAGCTTCTTCAAGCGGACTCTGAATAAGCAGCATCTTCAACCGGACTCTGAATAAGCAGCTTCTTCAACTGGACTCTGAATAAGGAGCCTTTTAATCTCAGCCGTCGATTTTATCGTTACCAAGATAGAATGCTGATAAAATTGTCCATACAAAACATTGATTATCATAATTTTTAGATTACTACATCCTTCTCTCTTTGCTATAAACAATGGTAGAGGTATATATGAGCTACCAGTATGCAATGGGTTGAATTTATTTATATTTATCTGTATACTATCAATAGAATGAAAAGTTCAGCCAGAATCACGCTGTTGAAACTCTTCAATATGTATGAGTAAAGGATCAGTAACATTAGCTTTAAATCATTTATTTAATAGTGTTCCAAACAAAATTTCATGATTTACTGAATTGAAATGTTTAATTTCAATACATTCTTCCTCTTCGTTTTCATCATTACTATTATATGTTTTTTTAAATTTACAGGATAAAACTATATTGATTTCTAGAGCTTTAATATTATCTTACATTATATTCTTTTGCGTGAAAATTAAATTAGCTATAATAGCTGTTTTCATTCGATTTTTAAATGCGCTATCCATATCAATCCAACGTATATGATTGGTTATAATAGTTCTATTCTTCGTAGCTTGCAATAATCCACTACCACTTTTTCTCTGATTAATGGTTTCAAGTCTTGCATTCATACATTCAGTTTTTGCTATTATGGACAACATACTTTTTTTTGTTTCACAGATAAATATTCACGTTTGAAAACATTTTTTAAAGTTTTTATGCAATGAGAATAATGATTTTTCCATCGTCTTGTAGATGCAAAATCAGTTGATCCACTTAATAATTTTTTGACTTTTTCCAATGATTTGACAAGTTTTTTGCATTTTTCTATTAAATTTAAATCCATGGTTTGATTCCTAACAAAGAATAAAAAAAATACTTGATTGAATAAATATATGTTTTTTTAAAATAATGAACATAAGGGAGAGAGAGAGAGCGCATACGAGAGAGAGGGCGCACGCGACAGAGAGAACTCACGCAGAGGCGTGCCTCCCTTTAAAATTATCTTTTTCACCTCTACCGAGTTGTCTAGCATTTGAGTTACAACTATGCAAGGTACAGAACTGTCCTTCTCGTTTTTCTCTGCATTGTATCGTTAAATTATCGTAAGTATTATTTTCGTAAGTAATATTGTATAAATAATAATAATAATAATAAGATTTGTGATAGTGATTTTTACAAGTTTGCTTAAAAACACTTAAAATAAGATTCTAAGATGTTTGAAAGTGAAATCGAGTATTTTTAGAAAATTTCCGTCTGGATGTACGTATGTATGAACGTATTGTATATTGAGGCGTTTTTCATTTCTCTTGCTTGTCCGATAGCGGCAGCATTTTTCATTTTACTGATCCTTTTTTGAGCCATAGTCAATTTTTTTTTTCGCAAAATTTTTATATGATGTATTTTCAAAGTAATTTTATAAATTTTTTAATGGTATAAAAACCATTTTTAAGAGATATGAAATATCAGCATTTTAACCGGAAAAGTTTTCGGATAGCTGCTATAGATCTTTTCCCACCCGCTCGCCCGCGCTAAGCACTTTCTTATAAAGGCCTCAGAGATCCTGCATATGTATTAGAGGGTCAAGCACCTTCACCTTGTCTCTATGTCTCCCCTGCATGCATTAATGCGTATGGTATTCTATCCTATTGCACTTAAGAATGTTATTTCGCCACTTATGGGTGCATAGCTTCCCTCTTCACCGAAAAATTTCGACAAACATAAATGACCATGGGCGGGGGAGAATGTACTTAGAGAATTCTTAATCTATTCCGTTTAAATTCTTAATTCTGAATCCATCAGTTAAATTTAACATGCAGATTTCCTAAATGGGGGCATCACGATGTTTACAGAATGAATGTATCGATATCATAAATCATAGTTAATTAGAAAGTTGGCAACATATATATATATATATATGTTGAATATTGTATAAATATTATACTCTTTGCTTGTTGTTCTATGAATTAATACTGGTCGCGCCATCTATTGTATATATATGATTTTGTACATCGAGACAAGCGCGACTCCGAAAACGCGAATACGCGAGTATGTAAACACACATATATAGATACACACTATAGAGAAGAGCGCTCGCATATACTGTACTCGCGCTCATTCTCTCTCTCGCTTGTAAGTCTCGGAAGGAGACAGTCGTGTCCGACGACACATCACACATTGTAATAAAGTTACTTATTATTAAAAACAACCTCACTAATTTTCCACCACTCCAACATGGTAGCAGAGCGTGGTTGGAAATTTTTTATGCCGTACTGTGACTTTTTTTTAAAAAAAGTGCAGTAAGACATATTAAAATGTGCTAGTGAGGTCTGCGAGCCACGTGGAAAATACAGAAGTGTTCCAGTGAAAAATAATTGAACTAAGAAGAGTTCAAAAAGAAATATAAGTGAAAATAACAAATAAAAGTAGTCTAGAAGAGACTGATAAAAACATTTTTGTGAAAAATTGAAGAAAAAAGTGTGATGCGAAGAGATTACGGTCGGCACACATAAAACGTGTTTAAGTGACGTGATAGAGCACATGGAAAATTTTATGAATTTGCACAAATAATTAATGATCGAAGAAAATAAGGAAACACTAAGTGAAAAAATTAGAAAAACAATTTTGAGAAAAGTTATAAAAATAACCAAAGAAGTTTGTGTTTTGAGAAACGAAATTTACACAAAAATAAGTGAATACGAAATGGCTCAAGCAAAAGTTGAAGATATAATTATACCAATTTTTGACGGTATAAATTATACCAGTTGGAAATCAAGATTAATGATCTTGCTTGAATATAAAGAACGTCAAGAGCAAATAAAAAGAGAAAGAATTGCCTCAGACACAGAAGCTGATTGGAAGAAAAAAGATCTCAAAGCACGTGCAATTATAACAAGTGCTATCTCAGATAAGCAGCTTGAATATGTAAGTGAATGCATAACAGCGTGTGAGATGATAAAAAGGTTTGACAAAATGTATATAACACAGTCAACAGCCTTACAAATGTTGCGAAGAAATAAAATAGAAGAAATCAAACTTAAAAGTTATAGAGAAATCGAAGAATTTTTCGTAGACTTCGAAAAAGCCGTAAATGATTTTAAAAGTGCTGGCGGTAAGATAACAGAAGCAGAAAAGATAAACTATTTACTTCGAGCACTACCATCAACTTACAGTTATATTGGTGATTTTCTTGATGTGATACCCAAAGAACAACATACGGTCGATTATGTTAAATCGAAAATAAAAGAAAAAAATTTACATAACATAGACAATAACAAAAGTGATAGCAAAAGCAATGTAAGCACTTTCAACACGAAAATAAAGGGAAATTGCTATAATTGCGGAAAATATGGCCACGCGCAAAAAGACTGTTGGACTGGACAACAGCAAGGTCAAAGCAGCAGCACTCAACCAAGTCGAAATCAGCGAGGAAGAAGTAGTCACAGACGCAGCAACAGAGGCTTCAGAGGCAGAGGTCGAGGCAGAGGACAACATTCATCGCACAGCACGAAAGAGCAACACGAAGATTACGCGAGCGAGTCATGGTCAACATATACACCAGAGACAAATAAGGTAAATTTAGAAAGTGATTGTAACGGTAGCGAAAATCGAAAGAAAATCTTTTGGTTATTAGACAGCGGTTGTACCGATCACATTGTACGCGATGATAATTATTTTGAAAATTCTGTTATTTTGAAAAAACCGATAGATGTCAAATTATCTGACGGTAAAACGCTCAAAGCTACAAAAGTAGGAAATATACAAATTTATTTTGAAAATTATTATAGTAAAAGATATGTAAATCTAAACAATGTTTATTTTGCAAAAGACATAAAGCAGAACATATTAAGTTTTTCAAAAATAACTGCAAGTAATACGATAGTAGCTAGAAATTATAGCGCGAAAATTTATAACAATAATAGAGAATTAATTGTAGTTGCAAATAAAGTAAATAATTTATATTATATAAAAGGTTTTCTAGTGAATGAACAGAAAGAAAAATGTATAAATGCAGTAAAAATAACCGCGAAAGAAAAATGGCACAGAGCATTAGGTCATGTTAATTTTCAATACTTAAATAAATTAGTTAAAGAAAAATTAGTTGAGGGATTGCCAGATAAAATTGAAAACACTGATATGAAATGTGCAAATTGCATTCAAAGTAAAATGGCAAATGTACCATTTCAAAATAATCGAACAAAAACTTCTGAAATTTTAGAATTAATTCATACTGATTTAAATGGACCGCATCAAACGACTGGTTATGGTGGAGAAAAATATTTCTTAACTTTTGTCGATGATTACAGTAAATGCACGCGAATATTTTGTATTAAACATAAGTTGCAACATAACTGCAAGTTGTTTTATAGAATTTGTAAATTTAGTTGAAAATAAGTTTAACAAAAGGATTAAGAAAATACAGTGCGATAATGGCAAAGAATATTTGAATAAGGAGATTTACAATTTTATTAAGTATAAGGGAATAGAATTATTACCATGTCCACCGTACACGCATGAATTGAATGGTGTAGCGGAAAGATATAATAGATCAGCAATGGACATAGGCAGATGCTTACAAAGAGAAGCAAATATAAATAGGCGATATTGGCCTGAAATTATTAAAACGGTAGCTTACTTGAAAAACCGCACTATAGCAAATATTTTAGAAAATAAAACTCCTTACGAAATATTCTTTGGCACAAAGCCAAACGTTAATCATTTGAAAATTTATGGTAGTAAAGTTTTTGTCCGAATCCCAGAGGTCAAAAGACAAAGTAAATGGGATGACAAGGCAACAGTAGGAATATTAGTAGGTTATACAGAAAATGGTTACAGAGTTTTAGTAAATAACAAAGTTATTAACACGAGACATGTACAGGTTGTCGAAGAAGACACAAAAATAATTTGTCTTAACGAATCAGATGAAAAGCATGAAAGTTGTGAATCGGAAAATTCTGAAAGCGATTCAGAAGAATATGATAGTGTTGTCAGCAACACAAACAAAAATTTATTTATCCCTACTTCTTCTCTCGAGAAAAGTAGAGATAATTTAATTACAGAAATCAATGAAAATGATATAAATAGTGAAAATGAAAACGAAATTAATTTGAAAGAACCGAGAAGGTCAAAAAGAAAGAAAAGTCCTGTAAATAGATACGGTGATCCTATAGCGCATTTTATTTATATTAATAACATCGATGCAAATGTACCTCATAAATTCGAGGAGGCGATAAATTCGAGCGAATCAAAACAGTGGAAAATTGCAATGAATTCAGAAATCGAAAGTTTAAAGAAAAATAAAACTTGGAAATTAGTAGAGAAGCCATTAAACAAAAAAATCATTGATGTCAAATGGGTATTTAGACGAAAAAACGATAATACCTATAAAGCCAGATTGGTAGTTCGCGGCTTTCAACAACGACAACATATAGAAAACGTTTACTCACCCGTAGGAAAAATGCAAACACTTAAAATATTATTATCATATTGTTGTAAAAATGATTTGTTTATTGATCAAATGGATGTAGAAACAGCTTTTCTGAACGGTGAAGTAATATCAGAGGTTTATGTAAATCAACCAGAAGGCTATGAAGTAGGAAATAACAAAGTCTGTAAATTGCAAAAAGCATTATATGGTTTACAAGAAAGCCCAAGAGCTTGGTATAATTGTTTTCATAAGTACATGGAAAAATTAAATTTCGTGAGAAGCAAACATGATTATTGTTTATATGTAAATAATGCAAGCAGAGATTCAATATATATACTAGTTTTCGTAGATGATTTATTAATCTGTTGTAAAAATAGAAATAAAATAAATGAAATAAAATCAAAATTAATGGAAAATTTTGAAATGAAAGACTTAGGAAAAGTCAACCAATACATAGGAATAAACATTGATTATAATAAGAATGAAGGCAAAATGACACTAAGCCAAACAAAATACATTGAATCTTTAGCTGCAAAGTAGAATCTAGAAAATGCAAAATTGTATAACACTCCTATGGAGACGAGTCTAAAATTAGAAAAAGCAACTGAACAAAATGAGTAAATAAAGTATAGAAACTTAATAGGAGAATTACTTTATATAAGTACTGGTACGAGACCAGATATCTCATATAGTGTGTGACGGGGATCCCGTCGAGGGCTGCTCGCCTGGACACCACCCAGTTAAGATAACAGACTCTTATACTCGGTGGTGCTTTCAGCAGCAAGCGAGCAGTCAGCTGTAGAGCCAGGAGGACAGCGCGGCGCCGAGAGCAGCCGCCGCCGAGCAGCAACAGCACGAGGCGAGAGCGAGAGAGAGGGGGAAGCACAGCGCGTAGCAGCGCGCGGCAGCCAAGGCGAGAGAGAGAGAGAGAGAGAGGGACGAACGGCGCAGCGCTGGAGCAACGAGAGCGAGAGAGACACAAGATACGAGGCATGCGAGCCACGAGGCGTACGCGCGCGAGCGGCGGCCGCCATGTTGGCGAGCAACTGACTGTAGTATGAGTGCGAGAAGGATGGATAGCGAGCGGATGAATGCGTTAGAGACAGACAAAAGAGAGAGTGGAGGCAACGCGTATGCGCTGTATGCTATTGGGAAAAGGTGGAGGGCTACGGCTCAATCCACAGCGCGCGTGCGAGCGGGGAATAAAATGTAAGCGTGCCGAAGTATGTAACCGTGCGAAAATGTGTAGATGTGATTGATAGAGCCAGACATGCGTGTAAGCGTGTTTCAAAAATCGCGCGCAATTATGAGAGTTGAAAAAGAGGGCGCGAGAGTGCGATATTGCATATATGGTGCGTAAGCGTGGAAAAATGTGATAGGCGCGAGAAAGCGATCTAGGGGAAATGCGTGAGTGCGAGCGAGAGAGTGAGAGACGCCGCGAACCGGCGTAGTTGCCGAACGCGTGAGGCGAATCAGTATGTATCGAGTACCGCGAGGACCGAGACACGACAAGAGAGAACGAGTATTTTCCAAGGCGACAACCAGAGCGACCCGAGCATTTACCCTCCGTGTGCATTTTTCCGAGCAGATATAAGTTTCTTTCGCGAGCGCTTTCACAGGGAACGAGGCACCACCAGGACGCGAGGAAGTACAGCAAAAGGATTAGAGACAGGTAGGAGTGTTGTAATATACCTCCCCGCCGCGAGTCCATAACCCAAAGCCAGCCCGCGCTATAGACGGTGAGCTCGCCCGAGGACAAGCACGCGTCCGCGAGCAGACTTAATGTTGACTTGATTTTTTTTATTATTAATAAATTACAAAGTGTTAACATTAAAGGTTTTAGAATGGAACCGTACGCAAAGTGTCTTATTTTGCGTTCCTGATCATTCTCCATACGTAACATTCACTTTGAACTTACCTTTGCCAATTCTGCTCCACTCAGTTTGTGACCTAGAAGTGTTCATCAGATTGATGGTCGGT
This sequence comes from Philotrypesis tridentata, assembly GCA_018906965.1. NCBI lineage: Eukaryota > Metazoa > Arthropoda > Insecta > Hymenoptera > Pteromalidae > Philotrypesis > Philotrypesis tridentata. The sequence continues at coordinate 56,568 of JACCIB010000763.1, read as the reverse complement.
TCCTTCAAAAAGCTGCGGCAAGATACAAGTGTAAATATGAGTATTTAAAGTCGAACGAGGCATACCTCTTTTGGGCGTCATGCAACTGAAAATAATATTATCGTACTTATTCACAATACTTATGGCAATACTTACGCGACAGTCAAATAAGCTTCCATGGCTTGCACCCGTAGGTCATGTCTATTTGCAATACGAATAATTTTTGTGCTCTTGAAGCACTGTTACGGCAGCTAGCAGGCACTGACTAGGAAAAACAGCATTCTACTATACCGATCAAACAAGTGTAAAACTATTCTTGTTGAGTTTAGATTTAGTAACATAAAATCAAAGAAAAATTAATTTTACGTTATATTTTACGGAAATGAAAAAAAAACTTTGTAAAACGGTTTTTATTTTTTCAGTAAGATTTCTCATGAAATCTCTCTGTAAAAAGTGTGTTAGAGTTTGGCCTATTAAAATATTTAAAAATCTTTTTCAAAAATTTACTTGAAACAGATTTATCAGTTTTTTGTTGAATCTTCGACCAAAAAACGGCTTTCAGGACCATCTAAAATTAACTATTAAAAAAGTATAAAAAAAAAATTTTTTCAAAATTTTAATTTAACCCCTTAATGTGATATTTTTTTTTATTATTAATAAATTACAAAGTGTTTAAATTTTAGAAAGTCTAGATTTCTCCCTGCATGGTAGAGTGTAAGAGAGTCTCAGATTTGAATGCCGGAGACTCGCGAAAACCTATAGGTGTCATAGTTGTGCTAAGCCTCCCCAACGGAAAAAGCATCCACAAGTGTAAACTACTTGGATATTGTTATTATAAAATATGATATTATATCTAGGAAACCAAAAATCTGATTTATTGGAAAACAAATAAACAAAAAAATGTAACGAAATGTTCAACCTTTGCAGAATATACGGCTATGTCAGATGCAATAACCGAAGTAATATTTGTAAGAAATCTGCTAAGTGAAATGTTTAAAGAAAAATTCAATGAAAGAATAAATATATACGAAGACAATTCAGGTGCAATAGCGATTGCAAAGTTTGGAAATTATACAAAAAATTCAAAGCACATCGAAGTACAATATTACTACATTAATGAATATTATGAAAATGGAATAATCGATATTATAAAAATAAATTCAGAGTTAAATCTAGCTGATATATTAACAAAAAGGTTGAATAGAGAAAAGTTCACAAAACACAGAAAAGCATTAAATATACTTGAAAATTGCAAAAGCGACAAGACTGAATGTAAAAACAAAGAATATAAATTTAAGGAGGCGTGTTGAATATTGTATAAATATTATACTCTTTGCTTGTTGTTCTATGAATTAATACTGGTCGCGCCATCTCTTGTATATATATGATTTTGTACATCGAGACAAGCGCGACTCCGAAAACGCGAATACGCGAGTATGTAAACACACATATATAGATACACACTATAGAGAAGAGCGCTCGTATATACTGTACTCGCGCTCATTCTCTCTCTCGCTTGTAAGTCTCGGAAGGAGACAGTCGTGTCCGACGACACATCACACATTGTAATAAAGTTACTTATTATTAAAAACAACCTCACTAATTTTCCACCACTCCAACAATATATATATATATATATTTGTTTTGAGCCGAGCTGGAATTTGCCCACCCCCTCTCCCTCAACCATCCCCTCAAAATGATCAAGAAACATTTCAAAAGTTTGGTTATTATTTCTGCATGAGCTGTATTCGCATTACAGCATACCGCTCAAGGAGATCAAAAACGTTTCAAAAATCTGGAAGCTATGTGTCGATAACTTAAAATTACAGTTTCCTCTGTAATTATTGTTCTTTTAAAGTTAGACGAATATCGTAAACGTAATTGTACATAAAAAAACAAAATGTATTTTCGAGCACGGATAAAAGTTTCAAAATATTAGTTTATTTTAATAAATGGCATAATTGAGTGGTGCCATCTTCTATCTTTGCTTAGCGGAAGGTTTTTTTGTATTCTCCTATTAGTCCGGGCTGATCAACGCACACCAACGGTAGCAATCCGTGGCAGGCCAACATGTGTGCACCACCTTCTGAGAATGCAACACAGTTTACTATGCAGTGGCTACCTACGCATGTCCTCGACGAAACGCGCGATGCTGAGAATGTGGGCAGAAAAAATTGGGCATCAAAAACTACGGTGAAAAAATGGGTAGTGTTTCCGAAAGGAGGATGCCCATGGAATAAAAAACGCGAAAAAACGTAAAATTTATACGTTAACATTTGGTTACCATCTCGCCCATTCATATGCTACAACAATTTTTTTGGGGAAATGCAGGAAAAAATCGTAGTAAGCCTCCAAAGTTTCATAATTTGCATTAAGGGTATATCTATATATATAATTTTTTGATATATATAGATATAGTTCCAATGTATTTCGTGGGCATCCTCCTTTTATGAGGGTAAAGGGTGGTCTCGGAGGCTGAACGTGAACAATTCATAATAATTCAAAATTTGCCAAATAAATACTTTGTAAACAGATATTAATTCTACAGAAAAGGCTTATCTGAGCAGAATTTGAATGATAAAAATCGAATGGTAACTACCTGAGATTATAAGACTAGTTTGACAATCTTTACTTACAGGACTGTGAATTGATAACAGTGAAAATGCTCCGATTTTCGTGATTCAAGCTTTGTAACTATAAGTAATCATTGTGCATGCGCAGACGTAAGGCAAAAATTACCTTTGTTTAAAAATTGCTTATTTGAAAATTGAGAGTAGAATTTTTTTCTAATGTTGTTTTATATGGGTACCCATACAGAGAGGACTAAGCCTTTTATGACAGCAGTGACAGACACTTGGCTAGAGCGTTCTAATACAGATCGCGCCCGAGGTCACCCTCTATAAATAAAATTTGTCCTTAACATTTTTAAATTTTTCATTATTATTAATTTTTGTATAAAATATTAATTGTTTTTAAAGTTTACTGATAATAACAAAACTTGAATCATCAAAATCGAATAATTTTTACATAAACGTCCCTCGAAGAAAAAGCTCATGTTAATTTCGCGTTTTCAAAATTCATTAATGTGAAATCATCCGATTTTTATGATTCAAGTTTTGTTATTATTAGTAAATTTTAAAAACAAATAATATTTTATACAAAAATGCATAATATTGAAAAATAGAAGACCAAAATTTTGTTAGTGAAATCATGAAAATCTGAGCACTCACTTTATCAAGTAATTACCATTCGATTTTTTCATTCAAATTCGGTTAGCCTTTTCTAGTTTTATAAATCGTTTACATCTATTAAATTTTTTTGTTTGCCAACTTAATTATTCAAATTCGAATTTAATTTCAACGATCTAAATGAACCCTCATAACAGGGACACTACGGCCTGCGACCCCAGCCTACCCACAGGTCAAGTAGTATAAACTGCCGCGCGGTCTAAGCGTTTGGTACTAGGTGGTGAACACGTGTACCAAGTTGCCGCTACCTTTTACTAAGAGCGTAGTACAGTTTGCAGCGAGTGGCTATGTATACTTATCCCCGGTGAAATGCACAAAATTCTTGCTCGGGCCGGTTGCGCGTGCTGTTCGAGCTGCATTACCGATCTTCCAGGAAGACCTGAGAAATGAAATTCTGCGCCTCCTGTTGCCTGTCAAAGAAATAACATTTTTCCTCTTTCTTACCCTCTTCTTACCCCTTCGAAAGGTAAGCGCTGAAGAGTTTGTTTGCTACAAGAAGATTCGGTTTTATTCTGTCATGACGCTCGACAAATTAATATTTTTGTGACCGTTATATACCTTATATAAATTAGTTTACGGATAAACTCTTTTTGTATGCGTTCTTTTCGTCAAATAACTTTTATAATACATTTTCTCGGGTGCATGGTACGAATGCAGCGTTTTTTATCGCCTAGCAGAGTAAAGCGGAACTTATTTTTTAATATTTCTTCAAAATTTTTTAAATATTGCAGTCATGCCGCAAATTTTACGTCTTTATGAATTATTTCTCAAATTTTCACATCGATCGTAATAATAGTCTCGGAGTGGTTTCAAATATACTAAATCACTGCATTTTGAACATTCTTGATCCCCAAGGGGTTATGACAGTGTTAAAATTTTGAAAATATCCGTTTTCTTTTTATTCACTTTTTTCACGGTTAATAGTCCATAGAATATGGACCTGAAATCCGTTTTTTTGCTAAAAAAATTTGCCTCGAAGATATCAACAAAGAACTGATAAATCTGTTTCAAGTAAATTTTTGAAAAATCGTGAATTTTAAATATTTTAATTAGGCCAAACTTGTGGAAAGAATTGTTCAACCATACTTCTTACAGATCAATTTCATGAGATATCTTACTGAAAATACGACATAAAAACCGTTTTAAAAATCGTTTTTTTTTTCAATAGTTATTAATTTATTTCCGTAAAATATAATAAAATCCGTAAAATTAATTTTTCTATGTGTGATTTTATGTCACTAAACTCAATGTGTTAAAGTAAAGGCATTCCACAAATTTGAATTTGCCACCCGAACAGGTTGCGCCTCACAGCGTCCGGTCGAGAATGAAGATAACTATATGATCGGTATAGTAGAATTTTTTGTGAGACTTTGAAGAAGCCAAACAGCTGTTTTTCAGTCAACCTTCAAGACACTATCTCAGTGCAGTTTGTCTGCTAGCAGTGCTAGCTGCTGTAACAATGCTTATAACCTCAGTGGAATGCAAGAGCTTCTGCAGAGTACAACAATTATTCAGATAACTATTGGAAACTGATTAGTAATAATTGATGCAAGATAGGGTTTTATATTAACTGTCTGGAGTATTATTTTGCATACCTTTTAACAACTAAAGTGTATATGATAATGGTAAGTATTGCATGTAACTGTAATTCATAAACATATCTTGATTATGAATAGCTAACGATTATTTTTATTTTATTTTCAGCTTCTAAATGTTATTATCACACAGCATGATGTGCGTCTACCATCAAATATACATTATTGTATGTATATTTGACTACCAAAATCAAATCAAGATATGCCAGATAGGTTCCGTAAGTATAGCTGAGTTTATTTGTATGATTTACATTATAAATTTTAAATGCCTTTTACTCGGATTTAGTTTTTTCATGGTTTTTGTCTACTTGCCGCAGCTTTCTGAAGGAACCGTACCATCAATCCTGATGAAATAAAGTGGAAAATCTTCCTTATGAGTCTGGTCACAAACTGATTGGAGCAGAATTGGCAAAAGTAAGTTAGAAGTGAATGTTATGTATGTTTGCATATATAACATTCACTTTAATTACTAATATTGTCAATATAAGTATAATATAATTAATTGAATTAATTTTTTGTTTTTTAGAAATCTCTTCCACTCAGTTTGTGAGGAACATTTTCCACTTTGTTTCATCAGGATTGATTGTACGGTTCCTCCAGAAAGCTGCGGCAAGTCCAGAAACATGATGAAAATCATGCTTTTTGTAAGTAAATACCTTTAATTGTTATTACACCCACTTAATGCACATTTCTAATGCATGAAAGTGGTGTATAATACTTATATTTTAAAGGAGAAATATAGTTTTTAGAGCACTTACAGATATATTAATTTTTTCTTAAACTAATAATTTTTTTTTCAGGATTTAACACTATCATAACGGCTTGATATCAAACACCGAAAATTAGCAAGATTTCTTATTTGACGTTTTCGGTCTAAAAATTTAAACTGCTTTATTTAAAAAATGGGTAAATGTAATTTCAATTAAGATAGTTCATGACCAAATCTCTAACCAATCCATAAAAACAGTTGTTACACGCGTATGACAAACGTAAGAAATTAAGTTTTGGACTAATCTACCTTTATACCATGTAAATGAATCGTCTTTCTATTTAATATTATTTATTCTTAAAATTAAATTCAGTTTGTCTTCAAACAAATTTTTTCAAAGATTAATTCTTTACATATTAAAATTCTATAAGCTACATGCACTTCCGCAAATGCTAACTTTTTAGTGTGATCTTATAATGATCTTTGCTCGATAGCTAATTTAACCCATGTTTTTATATTATTTATAGATAAATCTTTGGTGTTCGATTTAAATGACATCACTTTTTCTAGGAATAACATACAAGAATACATCAATTCGAGTGAAAAGGTCGTCTTGCTGGTATGCTGAAAGCTACATGAAGCTCATGCACAATGTCATAAAGTTTTTTCTCATAAAAGTTTATGTTTTTCATTCCCCTGTACTTACTTTTTGCCACAATGTCCTTTAAAAAGTATTTTTAACGTTTGACGAAATTATCAAAAAATTTACATAGTATTCTTTATAAGAATCCTTAACAATAAGTAAACTCAAGTAAAAAATCTCCCCATTATCCGGTAATAACGACTACGTACATCGACGCCACAATAAATTTCGTACACCTGGACATTTTCCGAGAGTTATGTTTATATATTCGGTCGAAAAACTACGAAGCGCACTACCTAGACACCATCATCGGTGACCCCGAATACCTGGACACCATCCGAGACTGATTTTTAGATATTCGGTCGAAAAACTACGAAGCGCACTACCTAGACACCGTCATCGGTGACTCCGTATACCTGGACACCATCCTAGACTGATTTTTAGATATTCGGTCGAAAAACTACGAAGCACACAATCTGGACACCATCATCGTTGACCCCGAATACCTGGACACCATTCGAGACTGATTTTTAGATATTCGGTCGAAAAACTACGAAGCGCACTACTTAGACACTTTCATTGGCGATCTCTTACACCTGGACACTATCCTAGCATGATTTTGATACTAGATATTCGGTCAAAAAACTATGGAGAGTACTACCTAGACACCGTCATCGGCCATTTCGTACACCTGGACATTATCCGAGAGTGATTTTTAGATTGTAACATGGAATTTTGCTCACCCACACGAGGATTCCAGTTAGTGTGCAAAGTATTTTTAAAACCCTGGCTGCCTCTTCTTCTCGGGTGCTACGAAAACGGAAAACGCGCTGGAAAAGATGGTAGTAATCGGGTAAACAATAAATGAAAAACACAATAATTTCGGGTAGAACACAAAATTAACGTATATTCTATTACCCCCTTCCCCCGATACAAATATTTGCAAACAATTAGAAATTTGATGTAAGTTCATGGTCCAGCGGCCATATTACTAGATCCAGTGAGACTGAAAGCTAAAATAAAAGGGCCGCGAAATCTTCCTCTACGGCGACTTTATTTTTTTTGTGAAATCAAAAAGGGTCGACAGCTAATTTCCAACTGAAACGCAAAAATATCAATCGGACCTATAAAAGGGAAAAATCGCCGCTACCTAATATTTCCCAAATTATGAACCGCCAGGGAAGAAAATGTATAAAGATTTATGTTAATTTCTCACTACTATATTTCCACCAAAAAAACAAGGAGAATCAAAGAATAGCTCCACGGAGCCTCTGACAAAAATCCAAGTTGGAATTCCAATAGTCGGCAGAAACAAACTCCAAGCTCTAATGGCCAGTCGCACGACATTTGAAAAGTCTCAATCATCCTAATCAATTCATACCTCTATATGTCTTTATGACGTCCAGAAGTCAACATAAAGTCAACTCTACCGCAACACGCCTGAATCATGCATTCATAATCTCTCTGTGCGCCTCAAAAGCAATTAACTTCGCGCCACTATATTCCTCTCTCTCCCACTCTCGCTATATCTTCTCTCTCCCGCGCGCCGACTCTCTCTCTCTCTCTCACTCTATTACACGCGCCAACTCCCTCCCTCTCCCGCGCGCCAGCTCCCTCTCTCTCGCACATACACACTCTCATACACATGACCGCGCGCGCTTGCCACTACCTCGCTTCCTGCCGTGCCCCCTCCCGAGCGCCGACGCGCTGCGCAGGTATGACTCGAGATCTCACATCCTGCGCTCCGCACGCGGTCGGTCAGAGGCAACTCCTGCGAGCGCCACCGAGCGCTGGCTCCTCTCCAGGAGCTGTCAACTCGACGAGAGTGAGTCAGCTGGCTGTGCAATAATGTTCACGACGCGGCAATAATTATTGCTACGTCGCAAGATATTCAGTCGAAAAACTTCAAAGCGCACTACTTAGACACCATCATCGTTGACCCCGAATACCTGTACACCATCCTAGACTGATTTTTAGATATTCGGTCGAAAAACTATTGAGAGTACTACCTAAACATTATCATCGGTGACTCCGTATAGCTACTCTTCGTCACAACAATATGAGATATATTAGTCTTTCACGCACAAGCTGGAATGTGTTCCTTTTCTTAGCCACAATCAACCAAATGCGTTTCTTCGATTCAGTATTTTACTTTTGCTAATCTTCATAGAGCCCGATGATATACAGAATAATCTATGGATATTTATGTAGGATTTTGGAAAACATCTTACCAGCATGCCAATTTTGTTCTGCAAATACTTGTACAAACATCTCTATAATCCCTCTAAAAAAACTATGTACATTTGTATATACATAGTTTCTGCTTATATTTAAGAACACCGTCTGTATAAATTTATGCAGAAATATATACATTTCTGCTGTCTCCTTTCTTGTACATAGATTTCACCGGTACAGAAACGTGCAGAAATGTATGCAGAAGGTTGTATATAAAATTATATATAAAATTTTGAATTTTATCATCACCATTAATATTGTGGAAAACATTCTGGACAATTCTTTGGACAGTGGATTAGTTTCAATTTATTCAACATTATTTGGATAATATGAAATAAAAAATTTTTCCAAGTTTAAGAGCTTTACTTTATTCCGATAATCCGTCGGAGTATGAATCATGCCTTTTGCTGTTTATCTTTCAGAATAGATCACGATAAACTCAAATAATAATATATATGATCTTCGTGTTCGTGAATCATGTATTTATTTTTAAAATTGTTAATGGTTATAATTTTAGAATTACTTTCTTCAAATGTTCATCCAAGAAATGGTGATTTCAAATTTATTTAAGGCAAGGGAATTTTTTAAAATCTTTCATAAGTTGTTAAGAGGTTATGACAGAATTAGAATTATGAAAATATCAATTTTTTTTATTCACTTTTTTCACAGTTAACAGTCCGTAGAATGTGGTGCTCAAAGCCGTTTTTTGCTAAAAACATTTGCCTCGACGATATAGACAAAAAACTGACAAATCTGTTTCAAGTAAATTTTTGAAAAATCGTGATTTTTAAATATTTTAAATAGGCCAACTTATGGAAAGGATTGTTCTACCACACTTTTTAAAGAGTAATTTCATGAGAAATCTTACTGAAAATACGACTTCAAAACCGTTTTACAAACCGTTTTTTTCTCAAGATTTATTAATTTATTTCCGTAAAATATAATAAAATCTGTAAAAGTAATTTTTCTATGTGTGATTTTATGTCACTAAACTCAATGTGTTAAAGTAAAGGCATTCAACAAATTTGAATTTGCCACCCGAACAGGTTGCGCCTCACAGCGTCCGGTCGAGAATGAAGATTACTGTTTGTTTGGTATAGTAGAATTTTATGTAAAGCAGCAGAAAGCAGCCAAACAGCTGTTTTTCATCCAAGACACTAGATCAGTGCAGTTAGTCTGCTAGCTGCTGTAACAATGCTTAGTATTGGAAATTAATTAGTAATAATTGTGTCCATAATGAGCTTTTTCTTTGTTGGTTTATTTTTTGCTTTTAGGTATACGGATACACGCCAGCAAGATGGAAGTTTATATTATCTATCTGGATTATTGTTTTGCATGCTTTTCAACAACTTGAAGTGTATTTAATAATTGTAAGTATTGCATGTAACTGTAATTTATAAGCTTTGATGTAAGCGGAGTACTCCCGGGGCTAACGCTGGCGGCCTTAGAAAGGGCGGCATGCGAACGGAGTGACGTCACGCTTACACCGTAGCTCGGTGACGGAGAGAACGGGGACGCGGTTGGGCTGCTCGTATGTGGCGCTGACTTCGTCGACTCTCGAAGACCCAGGATGCAGTCACGTCCGACTGTTGAGCTTCTTCGTTGCGTGTGGAGCGGACACAGCTCAGCCTCCACACATCGTCTCTAGAGAGAGTCTGGACGACAGAGAGCCCGCCCAACTCAGTGTTGGCTACACCACCCGGTCACAAAGGAAAGGGGGGAGTAAACTCCCCGGGTTTATGTTTGAATTAGGTTGCGGAGCCAGTCTAGGGAACCGGCTCACACAAAATTGGCTTCAGGCGCTTAAGAAAGCGCCCCGCCCGTAGCCCAAAGGCACGCTTCCTTGCCTCCGCGAGGAGACGAAGGGATCAGTGAAAGAGCGGCATGTCTACCGACTCCACACTGATGACCCGGGGGACTGAGCGCCCCGGGGGAAGAGGGGCCGTCCTCTTGCGCACCGTTGGAGACGGCAAGAAGCCGACTCTCTTCGGCGTGGGCAGCTTCGCCGCGAACTTCTTGATCACGGAGTTGAGCACCGTGGGCGGCTCGCTCGGCTCCAGGAAGCGGTAGGTGGCGCAGAGGGGTCACTGCGGCAGGCCGGCTGTTGGAGGTGGCTGCACAGTGAGCACCACAAGCTCGAGGCCCTCTTCGTAGCCAGGCCACTCAGCCGAGAGCGTATCGTCCAGCGGCGGAATCTCAACCGGTGGGCGAAGGGCGGCGGCCGGTCTCGGCGTCCTGAAGGCGGCTCGGATGCTCGCTAGAGTTGTCTGCGCCCCGAAGTCCCTGAAGTGCGGCGTCGTCTGCACGGCGCTGTCGACCAGAGTCCTCTCTGGCGGGGGTGGCGGAGCTGTAGTCGATGCTGCTCGGTCTGCTGCCGCTGCTGCTGCTCGAAGCTGGTGTCGCAGGAGAATGATCTCCCGGTTCGCCCTTGCCAGATAAATCTGGCTAAGCTCGAGCTCGGCCCCCAGTTCTCTAGTAGAGACGGACGGCATGGGCAGTTGGGTAGGATGGAAGAGGATTAAATAAATAAAGAAATTATTTATTTAATTTATTTAATTATTATTATAGTAGCCTTTATTCGGCGGAACAAAAATCAGGAGCAATCGTGACACAGTGTGAAACACCCGCTATGCTGCTGATGCAGAATTCGCTCTACCCTATAGGAAGGGGGGAAGAAGTGCCAGGCCTCGGATCGGCCGGTTTACTTATAGAGCCGGAGTCCTAACTTTCATGTGGACTGCCGAAAATCCGGCCGCCGCCGCCTAGTGGCCGCGCGCGGTGCTACCGGTGCTCGACGCCACTATGCGTGCTAGCGGGTTGCGGGGCGACAGGCGCGCCGGATTGCGAGTTCTGCATGCGCGAGAGAGTCTGGGTGGGCTGACAATAGCTTAACTTGTTTATGCGTGGGTAACGAAAAATTTTATTTTATTTTCAGCTTCTAAATACTATTATCACACAGTATAATATGCCCGTACCACCAAATATACTTTAGTGTATATATATTTGAGTACCAAAAGCAAATCAAGGTATGCCAGATAGTTTCTTTAAATATAGCTGAGTTCATTTGTATGATTTATATTATGAACTTTAAATACCTTTTACTCAAATTTAGTTTTTTCGTGCTTTTTGTGTACTTGCCGCAGCTTTCTGAAGGAACCGTACTATCAATCCTGATGAACCAAATTGGAAAACCTTCCTTTTGAGTATGGCCACAAACTGAGCGAAGCAGAATTGGCAAAAATAAGTTCAAAGTGAATGTTACGTATGTTTACATATGTAATATTCACTATAATTACTAATATTGTTAATATATGTTTAATTAATTATATTAATTTTGTGGTTTTCAGGAATTTGTTCCGCTTGATCTGAGACCAGACTCATAAGGAAGATTTGGCACTTTGATTCATTAGGATTGATCGTACGGTTCCATCAGAAATATGCGGCAAGCAAACAAAAGTAATGAAAATCATGATTTTTGGTAAGCAAATATCTTCAATTGTTTTTAAATGTTATACTTACTTTATGCATATTATTTATGCATAAAAATGATGTATAATACTTAGATGTCAAATGAAAAATGTAGTTTTTAGAGCACCTACATATGTTTATTTTTTACAGCACTAATAAATTTTCTTTTTTTTCTAGGTTTTAACCCTGTCATAACCCCTTAATAACAAATATATAAACAAAGAAGTCATGAAATTGAAAGTATCAGAATAAAAATTTTTTTTACATTTTGTCTTAAATGAATTCGAAATATTCATTTCTTCGATGAACATTTATGCAAGTAATTCTAAAATTATCTACATGAACAGTTTTACGAATAACTACTTGATTCGGGAAAACGAAGCTCCTAGATATTATTATATGAGTTTACTTAAACCGTGATGAAAGTTAAGCAGCAAAAGGCATGGTTCATATTCGGATGGGTGACCGCGATTAAGTAATTCTCTTGAATTAAAAAATTTTTAGTTTCATTTTTATCCAAGTATTGAATTTTCTAGAATGTTTTCCGTAATATTCCTGGTGATGATTTAGTTTTTATTAGATTTTTAGTAGATTTTATTTTTTCATAATTTTATATACAACGTTCTATAAATATTCTATATAACGTTCATATACTTCTGCACATTTTTGTACAGGCGAAATCTACGTACAAGAAAGATGCAAGAATACGATGTATACTGATCTATTGCTATTCTGCTCTACTGCTGCTTCCTTAGATAGGCGTTTGGCAAAAATTTCCAATAAGTAGCACTCGTATAATTACGTTACTTTAACTTTATTCAATGCGAAATAATGATACAAATCCAAATCGCGATCTATTTCCTGGTAGCTCTGTCCACGGTCCGGAGCGTCGTAGCAGAGTCCAGTTCGAGTGACTAAATTCGACTGTCTACCTGGCTCTTTCTCACATACTCATTAACTCAATTGAGCTACTTAAATTAACGCACTCATCGTTTTACAATATTGCGACAACTGCTTACGCAGGATGTCACATCCCCACACCTAATCAGTTAGCTATTGGTACAATAACAACGTCATATAACAATCATTTAGTATAATTATTTAACTTAGAACTAAAGTATAAAAGAATCTTATAATAATGCTACAATAATTAATTGCATATAATGTGACGTGGATCCCGTCGAAGGCTGCTCGCCTGGACACCACCCAGTCAAGATATAAAAATCTTATACTCAGTGGTGCTTTCAGAGCAGCAAGCGAGCAGTCAGCTGTTAAAGCCACAGGACAGCGCGGCGCCGAGAGCAGCACGCCGCCGAGCAGCAGCAGCACGAGGCGAGAGCGAGAGAGTGGGAGAAACACAGCGCGTAGCAGCGCGCGGCAGCAAAGGCGAGAGCAAGAGAGAGACGAACGGCGCAGCGCTGAAGCAGCGAGAGCGAGAGAGACAAGAGATACGAGGCATGCGAGCCACGAGGCGTACGCGCGCGAGCGGCGGCCGCCATGTTGGCGAGCAACGGACTGAAGCATGAGTGCGAGAGTGACAGAAATAGCGAGCGAACGAATGCATTAGAGACAGACAAGAGAGAGAGTGGAGGCAACGCGTATGCACTGTATGATATTGGGAAAAGGTGGAGGGCTACGGCTCGATCCACACTGCGCGTGCGAGCGGTAAATAAAAATGTAAGCGTGCCGAAGTACGTAACTGTGCGAAAATGTGTAAGTGTAATTAATAGAGCCAGTCAAGCGTGTAAACGTGTTTTAAATGTCGCGCGCATTTAAAAGAATTGTAAAAGAGGGCGCAAGAGTACAACTATGATATATGGTGCGAAAGCGTGGAAATGCGTGAGTGCGAGTGAGAGAGCAATAGACGCCGCGAACCGGCGTAGTTGCCGAACGCGCGAGGATAGTCAGTATCGAGTACCACGAGGACCGAGACACAACGAGTGAGCAAGCAAGGCGAATCTTCCAAGATGACTACCAGAGCGACCCGAGTATTTCCCCCCGTGTGCATTTTTCCGAGCGATCATTAGTTTCTTTCGCGAGCGCTTCCACAGGGTACGAGGCAACACCAGTACGCGAGGACGTAGAACAAAAGGAATAGAGACAGGTAGGAGTGTTGCGAAATACCTCCCCGCCGCGAGTCCCTAACCTAGAGCCAGCCCGCGTTATAGACGGTGAGCTCGCCCGAGGACGAGCACGCGTCCGCGAGTAGATAAACTTTTGATTTGGTTTTTGTAATAAATTACCAAGTGTTATATTTTACAAGTCGCGTGTATTTATTTTGCGTATTTATCTCCCTGCACCTTTCCCCCACGACCTAGAGTATAAGGAGCTCTCAAGCCGGCATCATAGAAGTACCAGATCGCGAGTTCGGGCGTCCAATAATAATTATAAAATACGGGCTCGCGGTAACCTGCATAGGTGTCATTACGTAGTGCTACGCCTCCCCAGGGACGGAAAAAGCACAACGTCACAATAAATATTAATAACAACATAATCTTAATACACTAACAATACTTTATTATTACATTGCTTAATTCGTAGCTAACATTCAAGGGTATTCATTTACTTGCATCATTAATTTATTACAAAGGTTTTCATGAAAATAAAGATGAATGTGATTCAATTTTGGGTTCAGTTTGTGGAATTAGATTTTTTTTATAACTGCATTGGAATTTGGTGAGTGTATAGGAAGACATATTTTCTTCTTCAAATTTATACCCTTTTCAATTCCAATTTCATTTAATTCTAAATCTTCAAATTCTTTTTTTCTCTTAACTTTCTGTTTTTCATTTTGTCTTATTATCACCAATAAATGAATAATAGAGCTAAATATTGATCTCAATAGATGAATAGTCCATCCATACATAGCATGAAGTGTGTATCCTCTTATGATAATGTCTAGTGTAAGCTTTAAAATATGAATATGTTACGTTATTAAACAGAATAAAATCATTGATTCGGAGAACGCATAATTCGAGGTGCGACTGAATCGCACAGCCACGCTCGATCAGAGCATGATCGGGAAGAGAATGGATTCAAAAGATTCGGTTGAAACGCCAGAACCAATCGCGCAAAGTATAGATGAAGCCCGACGCGGATGCTCGCAATATTCAAAATAATTACCTTAATTTAAATGAATGATTACCTTTAATTAGTAGTAGTCTCAGTAAACTGGTCACAATACCTATCGATAATAAATGGACAAAGGATGGAATAAATCCAGACAACCAACGAAGCCAGTATTTTTTGTTTTCCTCCGGTTGATTCCTCAAGATCCTTATGGTCGACGCTTTCAATTATTTATTGCTTGTTCGATATATTAGGCGGCGTCGATCAGAAAAGCTAATTAGTAGTTCGAATATCCAACTGTACCAACAACCCGAAATTGTGTTAAATCCGAATCAGCAAGAGAATGATGGGCAATTGAAAAATGAACTTTATTTAGAAATAACCAGAAATCAATACAATATTAAAGAAATGCCACTCGGGCTATTAAATGCCACTTAATATATTTTATTAATCAAAATCGAAATTAATGCAAGTTGATCTATATACTACCACACTCGATGGCTGGTCATTACCGTCTGAGTGGGAGGGCACTTTTTGAATATGGGAGAGAGTGTTTCATTCTTTCTCCCACTAATTACCTTTTTCCCCGTGTCTCTCTCAATGCTTATCAAGCATCCTCTCTCTTTATTACACCGTCTGTCTTGGAGAGTGTGAGGACGGCGAAAGGCTTGCGTTCCATTTTTGAGGATTTGCGGGGAAATGACTTTTGTCTTTGTATATTCTATTATATGCGCGTCTTTTGCGCTTATGGCATTTTAACGTTATGTGATGAATATTCTAGAACTTAGCGTTCAGGAATACTCGGCACATAACAGAATAATAATAAATATTATAATTATCGCCAAACTAATTGAACCAAATTTTGTCAATTTTTCTATAAATGTATGCCATGTACTCTCAGCAATATTTCATAAAGTATTTTTTTTTAATAAGTTACTTATTATTCCACCCTATACAGTTTCTTCTCCTTGTATTCCCCTTACTATGGTATTAAGCAATGAGGCTCTTTCCGTAGGATACATGATATGCTGTTGTAATTTTTGAAGATCTTCTTGAGAATAGATTCTACTAGTTGCTAACGAATCTAAAACCTCTGGCTGCCATGAAATCTTATTTGATGGTCTTAAAATCTATATAATATTGTTAGTTTTTCTTGGAGCTGGCATAAGATTTATCCAACTTTCTCCAATTTTAAAATATTGAGGTACTACTGAATTACAATTAATTTGAGTTTATTTAAAAGTATATGTGTTTTAGGTTTAAGAATCAGTTTTATTAACTCACTACCTTTCTCACATGATCATTAACTCAATTGAACTAATTAAATTAACGCACTTATCATTTTACAATATTGCGGCAACTGTTTACGTAGGATGTCACGCTGTAGACTATTATGAAAATATTCTTTATAAATTTATGTATGTACTTATACTTGCAGTATTGTGTTCAAATTCATGTATGTTTCCGTGCGGATATTCCTATACACTTATATGCAAATAACTCTGCACATGTACTTATATAATTCCCTACATAATTCTCTGTATCGAGGGGCGCGGCACGCATGTATGTGATGACAAGTATAAGTGTCCGCAGTACATATATACTGTGCCTTCAGGAAGCAGCGTGACCTGTTATACTTCAAATTTGCTAGATAACCTTATTTTTTCAAATTTCATCTGTTAATATTGAATTTATTATGTATTAAACCTAAAAAAAATGAACGCTCAATTTAAAGATTTTTCCAATATATTTTAATGATATTAAATTTTATTCTGATTAACATCTTTAAAAAATTTTGAATTATGAATTTTTATTGAAACAATTTTTTAAGATCAATTTTTTAAGAGAACCCAACTTATTTCAATTGCTTAAATTACCACGGTAACGGTCAGATTGTCTGTGCGCATTTTTGGCAAGCGGACGCGGCCAGACGCGATAGCTGAACGAACCTTGCTCCACAATAATGGTAAATAATAAGTGCAGTGCCCATAGCGGATTAGTATTTGGCGGAACGGCAGTAGTCTGCAGACTGACATCATCTCCTCGTTCCGGCAGGTTCGGCTATCACTGCAGTTCCCCAAGGAATCGTAGCCTTAAACGTTATAGTGTTGTGTGCTATTTCCTCGTAAGTATCTACACGTGTACTAAGCGCTCCGAATACTTTGTTATTGTATGTTTTAGTGAGTCTTTTCAGACTGTCTAAGTGTACATCTAAGTAGTCTCCCCTACTTCTGTATGG
Source organism: Philotrypesis tridentata (assembly GCA_018906965.1). Lineage (NCBI taxonomy): Eukaryota > Metazoa > Arthropoda > Insecta > Hymenoptera > Pteromalidae > Philotrypesis > Philotrypesis tridentata. The sequence continues at coordinate 39,383 of JACCIB010000763.1, read as the reverse complement.
AACGTCGTCGTCTGCACGTATATTTTTAAGATCTTCGTCTTCACGCAGCAGCATGTCGCCTCAAGACCGCAGCAACAACAATAAGAAAATCCACTTGATTAGATTTGGCCAGCGTGAATGTGTTGATACGTTGTCAAAGTTGGGTAGAAGTTAACGTCGTCGTCGCCGTCGCTGTCGCTGTCGCCATCCTTCCAGTCGTGACGCTGCATAAATCACGACTTCCTCTCTTTTGTGAAGCTCGCGAAGAATAAGAATAAGTCGCTCACGAATGGACTCGTTTCGTCAGGAGGAAACTTTTTGTGTACACACATGCGCAGATGCCGAGGTATAACGAGAGTTTATTCCGGAGTGACAGAATCGAGCAGTCGTTACTAATTATAATAGCGCGGTTTGGAGTCGGGACCTTGATCTTCGATAGCAGCTGCGGACTATGACGTAGAAAGGAGTTGTATACAATTTGCAGAGCATAAACTGGACAATGCTCGGAAAATCACCATAACCAGTTCCTCATGAATGAGGTTGTTCATACTTCGCCAACAATTGGTTCCAACGTCCAAGAAGTTGTTTAAAAGAAAATACATTTCATCGTGTGGGACCTGGGAGGCTAGTAAAGAGTATGAAGAGCTTAGTCGATTACACTAAAACAAAGTTTATTATTGTTGTGATGATCGACAGTATGAAAAGAAAAAAATTAGGGGTTTTTAGAGAAGAGTTATATTCTATGTTGGAACGTGATGAATAAACAGAATTAATTCTGAAGACACGGATGAGGACTTTTACATACAAGGTGAAGAAGCGGGAGGTCAATCATTAAAATATTTATGAAATTAAAAGCCGACTACATTTGTTGGTTTACTCAATGTCAAAAATTTTAATTTTAGTGGTAATGGGATGGTGCCAGATATTCCTTAAAATTCTTAGCAAATTAGTCAGTCAGTTATGCAGAACGTGTAACAAAAAGATTAAAATAATTTAGTTTGGAGATGTAGCTTGTTTTTTACTCTAGACAATAGCCAAGATTTGTTACAAAATTGTTACAAAAGACATTATATAAAAGAGTCTATCGATCTCTCCGAGGCAAGTGTTGGGAAAAAGGTAAAAATTAATTTATACCATTTTTCCTTTTTATACAACACTTGCCTCGGAGAGATCGATAGACTCTTTTATATAATATTAAAAAACACCGAGGGATAAAGTCTTTGAATATTGTGTTATACACATATTCACACATACTGTTACAAAAGACATTCTACCCAACTTATAATCTTACTTATTCTACGCGGCCAGACGGTATGTATATTTAAACAGATTTCAAAAAATAAGTAAAGTAAATTATATATATATAAGAAAATCTAAATTGTAAATTGTATATTATTATATCTACAATAACGTTCGCTATAAAAACGGCAGTCGCGAAGAGCCCGGACAATCCCGTATCAAAACCCGCCGCAGTTCCCCGAGAAATCGTAGCCTTCAAAGCCGCTCGCGCAAGGTCGCCGTCCAGCCGAGATGATCGTTCAGGAGCCAGTCCTACGGTCATATGGCACTGTTCATCGGTGTGCTTAGCCAGATGCGATATTCCTGGCAGAGAGGTTGTTCACCGAAGTGGATAATGAAGAGGCTATGTTTCTTTTTGCGCGCAGCTTGTACCTAAACAATCTGGAGTAGTTGATGGCGATGCTACTCAGAGAGATGCACCGCCTCCTCATCGTCGAGTCGCCCGAGCTTCAGTGGGTGTGCGCAACCGTGTGTCGTTCGTACCTCAGCAATCCGAAGAAGCTGATGATGGTGTTGCAGAAGCAGATGAACCGTATCCTCGTCGATTTTCTCGGGCTCCAACTGGTACGCACAGCCGCGTGTCGCCCACGCCTCAGTAATTCGGAGCAGGTTGAGCTGAAAAAGCCTTGTCATCGAGTCGCTTGAGCTCCAGCGAATGCATGCAACCACGCGCCGCTCGCATCTGAACAACTCGGAGCAGTTGGTAGTGGAGCTGCAGAAGCAGATGTTGAAAATATTACCGTACAAATACATATGTACAACTTAATTAAGGGGACAACTCGACAAGATAATAGTTAATTGTTGATTATTTGCTGTCTTGGAATTGAAATTTGGAACATCTTATCCGTGGCTGGATTTCGTTGACTTTAACATGTATCTTTTCAGTTACCATAAGCTTTCTAAGCCTTCAATTAAAAATCACTCACATGAGTATGACAACTTTTAAAACATTTTCCACTTTGTCCTATGTCCCTGAACCCCTTTCGTTGGTTTAAAATCTTTCGGTAACTGAAAAGATATATGTCGAAGTCAATGAAATCCAGTTACGGTTAGGGCGCTTCAAATGTCAATTTCAAGACAGCAAATAAAATGTAATATTATCTACTTTTAACATAAAAGTTAATTAATATCTTATAATAATTATTATAATCTTATAAATTATTTTATTTTTCAGGGAATAGGGGTGTTTTGTCCCCTTAAGTACGTCGTAAGCTACCGATTCAAGGTTGTGACGTTCCCTCCTTTGTGGAAGTGATCCGTCGGGTTACTGTTAGGGGATAATACACTGGACCGACTCTGTCACTGTACGTGGAGGTTTATAGTATACCCCACATACGATGACTCCCTGCTCTCATATACACCCCTATAGCCTAGAGGGCTGGGGGGTGGCTGCTCGGACTGGTGAAGTTTGAAGTGTAATATCCTGCACCACCATGCATCCTTATCTTAGCGGGCAACGTCGGATCAATCGTACTTGCTTATCTGAATATCTGTTAAGAGAAATAGCTGAATCGAGATCTCGAGCCGTAGAAGGGCTGAAACCAATTGTTCTCGAAGTAGCTCGGTTAGAACGAGTACATTCCAGACACTCTTAAACTAAATGAGGAGGTAATTGAAACAAGAGATTATTTTGTCATTGAACTACAATGATATATTATTCAATATGCATGAATTTACTAATACAAGAAGGCCATATAGATTAGGGACGTGAAAAGTAACTGGAAGCGAGCAGAGCGTGAGGTCGTATTTCTAGCGCACAACTACTCTGAGAAGCTTGCCCTTGTTCGCTGAAAGTGGTCTATACCGACTCGTGCTCGCTCTTTTATACCCTGCTTTGACCTAGTTTCAGTTCTATTGCGCTTTCTGGCCTTGTTTACCTCAACTTGAATACGTTTCTTGACTGCATGTCCGACCTAGTCCTATGTCGGTACCGACCGTAGGTAGCTCTTCTCATTGGGTGAGGTGTTAAGACTGTGTTACCTTTTCGTGGTAGTTGGATTAAGTTATCGTTTCATGGGCAATTTGGAAATGAGCTTGAAATTTTAGGGTAAATAATTTTGCAATAAGACGCTATATTGAGATATTGAGATCAGACACCGATTTTCACATTGTGTTACATTTAATCTTGCCACAGATTTTACAAAAAAATCATTTTTTATAAAATCTGTGGCAATTTTGCATTTAACTTAATTTTGCAGTCGGAAATACATGCATACACAATTCAATTTTAAATAACACTACCTTATTTCACATAAAATCTCTACCTTTTTTTGCGTAAAATCACTGCCTCTTTTTAAATACAATCAGTTACAAAAAGGTTAAAAACATTTTTAAAAAGTGAATTTTCGATGATTATTTTGTAATAATAAAAACGTTCCCGACCTGGCCGAGACTTTAGGATCATTTTCAGTAAGTTACCAATAAAATATTTTCCTCACAAAAATAAGTATTGAAGAAACTTAATACAAAAATGATAACTTGCTTCGACTACAGGTTGCATGGCAAAACAAGGTAGGAAAAGTTGTTCATGTAGTTAGATTGTACCACCATTAAATATGTATCAAGATCTTAGAGGCAGAAGAATGTTATAATCATTTGTCTATTTTTGTTGGAGATAAAACTTGTTTTTTAATACCAAAAACCCTTATATTAACAAAGAAAACCACTAAACTAGATTGCAATATAATTATACTTGTGAAGTCGACTTGAGATGCATTCTCGTCTTTTCATGGAGGTGAAAGTGTAACGAACTACGCGACGCTAATCTTCGAGCAGTTTTGTAATTCGATACGTTCGATGGTTATTCTATGGTTAAAACCCAGAAATTGCGCATGTCAAGATCAATAGCTACGAATTAGAGATAAATCTAATTGTAAGAAGGATGGAAATGAAATAATGTACAAGGCCTTCTGATCGAATTTATTGGTGCGGAAGCTGCTCTATGTCCAAGGAGGAGGGGGGAAGGTGATACAAAAGAATGGAACATATAAGTAGTATGGTGGTACCGTGGCGAATGTAAACGAATATATTAGATTACAGCTTATCGACAAATTTTTCAACAACCTCATCATTTTTGCTAAGGTCTGTTGTATAATTCTTGTGAAATCGTCGAATACCCAAACCATTAAACATATAGTATAGAAACATGATACAATGTTTTCCACAAGTATGGAATAAAGGGCTTTGCAATTGAATATTACACCATCTTATCCGCTTGCAATTTCGCTTGATTCGATTCACTTGATCTGGAACTCGTGGTGCCACTCCAAAGCTATCGAAATACCAGCCAATGCCATTTTGTGTGACATATATTGCCACCCAATGTCTGCCACGCCTTTCATGATCTTCGGTATTAAATGCAAAACCACAAGCTTTTACCCACGTTACTGGAATTTGATTGGCCAGATAAACTCCTACCGCATGAGAGGTCATTTTTCGAAGCAAAATATCCAGAGAGTTCATTATTGCAGAGCCCGTAGGGTGGGATGATGGTACGTTCTGAAGATTTGATTATATCGGCACCACTGACGCCCGCAATCAGCCAGTACTTCAATTTGTAGGCGTTGTTAAGTGCACAGTTATAGTGGAGAGAGCAGTGCGTAATGGCGCGTTGCATACAGTACTTTTTACAGTACGGTAATCTGTGAAAAGGCGGACACACTCCCTTCTCCTCCAAATCAATATTTTGCCGCGTAGTAAGCTTACTCAGCACCATTGCTTTTTCAGCTCCTTGAACGTATATTTTTCGCGCACTTCTGCAAACTTCGTGAAAATTTCGTCAGTGTCACGTCACCCTCGTACCAATTTAGGCCGTGATGATGCAGTGACAACCAATTATTCTACCTTAAAATGTTTTTTCAAAAATGCTGTTTTACAAATTGGCGCGATGATCCTATGGGCAGTAATCTCTTGATTCATACCAACTATACCCACTTGTTTTGGCACTATACGACCCTTGTTGTCCTTAAGGGGTTATGACAGTGTTAAAACCTGAAAAAAAAAGAAAAATTGTTAGTGTTGTAAAACATTAATAGATATATAGGTGCTCTAAAAACTATATTTTTGCTTTCAAATACAAGTATTATACATCACTTTTATGCATAAATAATATGCATAAAGTGAGTGTAACATTTAAAAACAATTAAAGGTATTTGCTTACCAAAAATCATGATTTTCATCACTTTTATTTACTTGCCGCATGTTTCTGATGAAACCGTACCATCAATCCTGTTGAATCAAAGTGCCAAATCTTCATTATGAGTCTGGTCTCAGACTAAGTGGAACAGATTCCTGAAAAACACAAAATTAATATAATTAATTAAACATATATTGACAATATTAATAATTATAGTGAATGTTACATATGTAAACATACGTAACATTCACTTTGAACTTATTTTTACCAATTCTGCTCCACTCAGTTTGTGACCGTACTCACTAGGAAGGTTTTCCACTTTGGTTCATCCGGATTGATGTTACGGTTCCTTCAGAAAGCTGCGGCAAGTACATCAAAAGCATGAAAAAACTAAATTTGAGTAAAAGGCATTTAAAGTTTATAATGTAAATCATACAAATGAACTCAGCTATACTTACAGAAAATATCTGGCATACCTTGATTTGCTTTTGGTACTCAAATATACATACAATAAAGTATATTTGATGGTACGCGCTTGTCATGCTGTGTGATAATAGCATTTAGAAGCTGAAAATAAAATAAAAATTATCGTTAGCTATTCATAATCAAGTTATGTTTATGAATTACAGTTACATACAATACTTACCATTATTCAATACACTTCAAGTTCTTAAAAGGTATGCAAAATAATACTTCAGGCAGTCAATATAAGCTCCCATTTTGCTGGCTTGCACCCGTATACCTAAAAGCAAAAAATATACCAACAAAGAAAAAGCTCATTATGAACACTGTTATTACAAATTAGTTTCCAATACTTATCTGAATAATGTTTGTACTCTACAGAAGCTCTTGCACTTTTACAACACCACATAAGGTTATAAGCATTGCTACAGCAGCTAGCAGACTAACTGCACTGATCTAGTTTCTTGGATGAAAAACAGCTGTTTGGCTGCTTTCTGCTGCTTTACAGAAAATTCTACTATACCGATCAAACAAATCTTCATTCTCGACCAGACGCTCTGAGGCACAACCTATTCGAGTGGCAAATTCAAATTTGTTGAATGCCTTTACTTTAACACATTGAGTTTAGTAACATAAAATCACACATAGAAAAATTAATTTTACAGATTTTATTTATTTTACAGAAATAATTAAATTAATAACTCTTGAGAAAAAAACGGTTTGTAAAACGGTTTTTAAGTCATATTTTCAGTAAGATTTCTCATGAAATTACTCTGTAAAAAGTGGGTTAGAACAATCCTTTCCACAAGTTTGGCCTAATTAAAATATTTAAAAATCACGATTTTTCAAAAATTTACTTGAAACAGATTTGTTAGTTTTTTGTTAATATCTTCGAGGAAAATTTTTTTAGCCAAAAACGGCTTTGAGGACCATATTCTACAGACTATTAACTATGAAAAAAGTGAATAAAAAAAAATGGGTATTTTCAAATTTTATTTTCAAAAACACTGTCATAACCCCTTAAGGTCTATCTCCCAGGAGACGATAGGAATCCTATCGTCTCCTGGGAGATAGACTCTCAGGCTATACATCGAAAGGGATCCTTACAAATAGCTAGTGTGTTTTATTTTCTTGGTTCAAGAATCGAAGAAAGTTTTAACATAGAGAATATTCAGTATAAGGAAAAAATTGTCTTGTATTGTGAGAAGCTAGTGAAGTGTCAAGAATATGCATCGCTCATGCATGAAAGTTTCTAAGTTGTTTAAGTGTATATGAATAATTCATAACTTTTCCTATCGTCTCCTGGGAGGTAGACTCTCAGGCTATTCGTCGAAAGGGATCCTGATGAGAAGCTAGTGAAAGTGTTGTATTTTCATCGTCCAAGAATCAAAGAAAATATAATTTTCTTGTGATGTGACAAGTTGGTTGATTGTTACGATTATATTCAATCCTCCACGCAAGAAAGTTTCTACAATTGTGGAAATGCTTATGTTAACTTTTCCTATCGTCTCCTGGGAGATAGACTCTGAGGCTGTACGTCGAAAAGAATTCTTATGAATAGATAGTAAAAGTGTTTTATTTTCTTGGTTCAGAGAATATTCAGTTTATATAAGGAAAAAATTGTCTTGTATTGTGAGAAGCTAGTGAAGTGTCAAGAATATGCATCGCTCATGCATGAAAGTTTCTAAGTTGTTTAAGTGTATATGAATAATTCATAACTTTTCCTATCGTCTCCTGGGAGGTAGACTCTCAGGCTATTCGTCGAAAGGGATCCTGATGAGAAGCTAGTGAAAGTGTTGTATTTTTATGGTTCAAGAATCAAAGAAAATTTATAAAGAATTTCCTGTTTATATAATTTTCTTGTGATGTGACAAGTTGGTTGAGTGTTACGATTATATTCAATCTTCCACGCAAGAAAGTTTCTACAATTGTGGAAGTGCTTATGTTAACTTTTCCTAACGTCTCCTGGGAGATAGACTCTGAGGCTGTACGTCAAAAAGAATTCTTATGAATAGATAGTAAAAGTGTTTTATTTTCTTGGTTCAGAGAATATTCAGTTTATATAAGGAAAAAATTATTTTCTATTGTGAGAAGCTAGTGAAGTGTCAAGAATATGCATCGCTCATGCATGAAAGTTTCTAAGTTGTTTAAGTGTATATGAATAGTTTATAACTTTTCCTATCGTCTCCTGGGAGGTAGACTCTCAGGCTGTTCGTCGAAAGGGATTCTTATGAATAGCTAGAGAAAGTGTTTTATTTTGTTTTTAAATTACCGTCAAGATTTCCTAAAAATTTTTTAAATTGTTCCAAAGTCTAATTTTGGTACATTTATGCATTTATTAGAGAGAGATGGAAAGATAGTTCCTTCTGCTAGAGCTTAATTTGCTCTGTCTTCAAAAATATTTTTTAAAATTTATTTTTAAATGAAACTAAATAAAAATGATTAATGAGCATGGATGTATTGATTATAATTAATGGTTTATAGACTTTTATATAAGTCAAATAACCTTGAAACTATTACATATGGAGTATATGGCACCCGGGTGCGCTTTTCAAAGTATAAAATCTTGATTAGTTTATTTTAATTATTATAAATGTTAAAACTGAATGTATAGGGATATTCTATAGTATTTTTATAATGTCGTGCAACAAAATTTCTCTGGATTACGCTAATATTTCACTGTTTTACGTATATTTTTTTAACAAGTCATTTTTAATAAACTTGTGCTTTTTAATAAATGAGCTGTTATATTTATTTCTCACAGAGAAACCAAGACCTGTGATATTCTGGGACTTTCACAGGTTCTTTTATAATGAGTTAAGCTATCTTTTCAAATGTTTGTGTCTTCGATATTGATGATCGATCAAGCTGAACACTTGTTTTTAAGGCTTAAAAGGTTTATACGTAGAATCACTCAGAAGCATTTTGGTCACTCTGAAAATTAAAAATAACTAAGTTTTCGTTAAACATACCAATCAGAGGGATATCATGAGAAATTTGAAGTTTACCATATAGACCAATTTCAAAATAATCATCATATAAGGCATTCAAAATCGAAGAGCTAAAAATTGGTCTAGACGATTAACTTTAAATTTCATATGCTATCCCTCTCATTGATTTGCTCAATTCAAAAATAGTTATTTTTAATTTTCAGAATGCCCAGAGTTCAGGCAGTTTCCAGAATGTGGGTTGAGCGTCTCTTTTCCTAAAAGGTAAAAAGATCATACAAGTTTTCAAGCCCACTACTTAGAGGGATAGTACAAGAATTTTGAAGATGGTATAGTTTAGCAGTATTGAGATAATCAGAGATTAGAAATTTCAAAATTCAATAATTCAAAACTGCTGAGCCGTATCAACTGGAAAATTCTTAGATTATCCCTCTAAGTGACTGGCTTGACAATTTATATTATCTATATACATTCAACAGATCATAACGGAATGGAATTTTTTGGCCATGCCTGGTTAGGTCACTCTAGTGTATATATTGCAGTTCATAAATAAACACTACGTTAGTAGCTGATTGCTTTAAATACATCTTACCTTAAAAGCTATAAATTTAGAATATATTTAATAAACTATAACTTGTTTGCTAAATGACTCAATTCAATTTAGAATAGAACTCAATAGAACTCAATAGAACTCAATTTAGAATATATTTAATAAACTATAACTTGTTTGCTAAATGACACTATTCAATATTGACACTAAATTTATGATGTCAACCGTGTAAGTATTTATGTGAAAGTCATACAGGGGATACCACAACTTTACTGACACTATTTTTTACAGGTTTTCATAAAGTTTGAATTCGATTACAGTTTTCTAAACGTTTACCGAATTAGGTGGGTTGCATTAAAAATGATAATACATCTATCATAAAGAATCATAGGGATATTGGAAATTAACTTACATATACTTCTTTTTATTCTAAATATTATTTTCATTATTCCATAATATAGATTGAACAATTGTGAAGGATACGATATAAACTTGTATAAATATTAAAATGCTATATCACTCATGGTCTGCATGACAATAGTATACGTAACGTACAAATGCTTTCAAGAAAGCAGTTATCAGTTAAGTAATTAGCAATAATTTTAGACGTACAGATTTCTTTGATGTATATTTGCCAAACAAATCATTATGGAAGTTAACATAAAATTTAGTGTCAATAAAGGAAAAAAACGCGCTATTCTATTTACCTCGAGGGTGGTGTGGAAAAGATAGATCTCTTAGTAAATAATAATGATCTAAAAAAACTATTTACTCTACAGATAATGTCTAAAAAATAATTATTATTATTAATACAATAATCCATGAGCAAATGTACATTAATATTTTAAATTTATTACTTATTTAGTTGATGTTAACTATTCTTTGTAATTTACATATTATATACCTTTTAAAAGTAGTGAAATCTCTCCCCCCCCCTCCCCCAAACAAACCTTTTCAAGGTAAAAGGCTGGCAAGTATAAGGTCGTTTCTTCATGTAAAAATTAAAGATTAATCTTACAACTCTTGATAACCTTAATGTAAAAAAAACTCTTAATAACACTTATGCAGACAAAACCAAAGTTTTATTAACATTCATACAGACAAAATAAAAATTCTTAGAGCTTACTCTAAAATTCAACTTTAATTTTCAAACTTCGACAACTCTTATGTAGTCGAAATTATAAATGCTTTATTCTATACAGTTATTTAATTATGGAAATTAAAGATCTTGATAACACTTCCCACATAGCATGAAAGCTTTCCGGAAGCTTTTTTAAAGCTTTCATGGAAGCTTGGAATCTTTCAGGATGCTTCCACTGGAAGCTATCAGGAAGTACGTAATGTCCGCCCATAGTACTTTCGAAAGTTTCCCGGTGAAGCTTACTGCAAAGTTTCTTGTAAGTTTGCTGAAAAGTTCCATGAAAGCTTCTAAAAAGACTATTCTGAGCTTTCTGAAGACTTACTAAAGGTTACTGGAAGTATATTTGGAACCTTACTTGGAAGCTTCCTGGGAACCTGTCAGGAAGATTCCACTGGAAACTTCCTGGAAGTATGTAATGTCCGCCCATAGGTCTGCCAAGAAGCTTCTGGTGAAGCTTACACGAAAGTTTCTGGTAAGGTTGCTGAAAAGTTCCATGACAGTCTCCAAAACGACTATTCTAAGATTTCCGAAGACTTACTAAAGGTTACTGGAAGTATATTTGGAAGCTTACTTGGAAGCTTCCTGGGAACCTTTCAGGAACATTCCACTGGAAACTTCCTGGAAGTATGTAATGTCCGCCCATAGGTCTGCCAAGAAGCTTCTGGTGAAGCTTACAGGAAAGTTTCTTGTAAACTTCCTTAAATATTCCATGGAAGATAGAAAAAAATATTACAGGAATGTTCCTTTAAGCTCACTAAAGCTACCAAATGTATAGTAAAAATCTTGAAATTCTTACCGTAAGCTTGGAGGAAGTATTAAGTAAGGTTACCGGAAGCTTTCATGGAACCTTTCAGGAAGGTTTCACTGGACCTTTAAAGCTTACTGGAAACTTTTCTGCAATCTTCTAGAGAAGTTCCATTAAATATTCCGAAATGCTTCCTGTAAAGCTTCTTGTAATATTCCACAAACCTTCGGTAAAGCTTTCATGAAACTTTCAATAATGTTTCATGAACCATTGCAGAAAGCTTGCAATGAGATGGTAATCTTTTACACTGAAATTAACATTTACATTAACATTTTTTATTTTATGAAATAAACACTCGCACTACCTAATCTTATAATTAAACGCATTATTGCTATACACGCATATTTCGCCGCACGCCATTTACAATCGATTAATAGACAGTATCTTGAAAGGTCTTATATACTAATCGCCATCGATTCTTACCACTCACAGGTATGAAAAAACTGGTCGCCACCTAGCGGTCACATCAGTACTAAGTGGTAAGAATTCAGGAAGCTTTCTGTAAGTTTCGAAAAGATTGAAACAGCAAACTTTCAGGAAAGTATCCTGTAAGATTTCCGAAAATCTTTTAAATGGTCTTATTGGAAGCTTTTCGTAAAGTTTTGCATATAGCTTTTGGTAAGCTTGCACCCAATAATTAAAGTTATTTTGAAACTTACGCTGTAATCTTCCAGTAACCTAACAGACAAATATTCTAAAAGATATAACTGAATCTTACAGAAAAGTATAGTGAAAGTTTCAGTAAGGTTTTTTTGAACCTTAAAACCCGATTCTTTTTTTAGTCGGTTTGGAAATTTAACGGAATCTGAATGAATTGCTTCTCAGAAGCAACTTCTAATTTATTTTGTGAAGCTTCTAAAATTGGTTGCAGCAGTATTTCATAAAGATTCTCGAAAGATCAGCTTGAATCTTTCAAGTAATATCTAGAAAAGGTTCTGGCAAGTTTGCAAGTGTATTTTCCTAAACGTTACTGTATTTATTCCATCCCATGTTTTGAGAAAGTTTCATGGAAAAGTGCTGTAAGTATTTCTGTACGCTTCATTAAAGTAAGTAAAAGTATGAAATTTTCCAGTATAAAATGCAAGCTTTCATAAAGCTTCCCTGAGGCGTAAGGTGAAGATTCCATCGTATGTATCAAAAAAGTTTTACAGAAGACACCTGTAAGCAATTCTTGAAGAAAATGTCCCAATTTGGATCATTGCGTACAAACTTTCCAGAAGCTTTCCTAAAGATTACTTAAATATTATATGTGTCATTGATAAGACTTAATCGATCTTATATAAAACATAAACGCAATATTCATATACATCCTGAACCCTTATTTACTCAAAATACCTTTAAACGCAAATAAAACATAAATAAATAAATTATCCCCCGGAGGGGGCGATGATCATATGTAATTTTCAATATGATCTTCACAATGATGTCATTGGTTAAGTGATCTCGATGGATACTCAGTAAACTTATGAACCCTGGTTCGAATCCAACCTCGGGCAAATTTTAAAAAATTTTTTTTAAAATTGTAGTAACTAATGAGTTTTAAAAATTGTAGTAAATTAACATTTTATTATTTAAAGAAATAGTTGATATGGTCATATTAATCAGCGATTAATAAATCATGGAACATTTTTTATCAGGAAACAGTAAGCTAAATTTAGGGTCCAGTAAACATTTCCGGAAGCTGTATTAAAGTAAGCAAAAACATGGCATTTCAAAGTATGATCTGGAAGCTTTTATGAAGTTTCCCTAAAGCATATAGTGAAATTTCCATCCAAAGTTTCAAGAAAGCTTCGTGGAAGACTCCTGTAAGTGATTCCGGAAGATTCGTTACAGTAAACAAAAGTATAAAATCCAATGTTTGATGTGGAAGATTTCCGTAAGCTTTAATTAAGCGTATTAGAAAAATCACATCGGATCATTCAAGAAATTATCGGGGACGGGTCCAGAAAGCATTTCTGGAAGTATCACTGAAGTAAGCAAAAGTATAAAAATCACAGCATAACATCGAAGTCTTGCTGAAGCTTTTCTAAAGCGGAAACATTTCTTCCGATGCTTCAGGAAAGTTTTGGAGAAGGATCCAGTAAGCATTTCCAGAAGCTACATGAAAGTAAGTAAAAATATGGCATTTCAAAGTTTGATCTGGAAGCTTTCGTGAAATTTCCCTAAAGCATACGGCGAAGATTCCATCCAAAGGTTGAAAAAAAGTTTCTGCGTAAAGCTTGTACGTACTGATCCAAATTGAGACATATTTTCCTGAATTGCTTACAGGTGCCTTCCGTGAAACTTTTTTGATACATAAGATGAAATCTTCACGTTACTCCTCAGGGAAGCTTTATGAAAGCTTGCATTTTATACTTGAACATTTCATACTTTTACTTACTTTATTGAAGCTTCCAGTATTGCTTTCAGGAGCCGTCCGCGAAACTTTCTCGAAACTTGGGATGAAATATTCGCCCTACACTTTAGAAAGCTTCATGAAAGTTTCCACGTCATATTTCGAAAGTCATACTTTCAAAGGAAACTTTCTCGAAAGTTCGGATGCATCTTGTATTATATCGTAAAATGGCATACTTTTGCTTATTCATGTGAAGTTCTCGGAATTGCTTACAGGAGTCTCCCCCAAAATGTTTTGGAAACGTCGAATGGAATCATTGCTCTGCACTTTAGGGAAGTTATGCGAAAGTTTCCACTTCATACTTTAAAATTTCGCCGTATGCTTTAGGGGAACTTCACGAAAGCTTCCAGATCGAACTTTAAAATGCCATATTTTTACTTACTTTCATGTAGCTTCTGGAAATGCTTACTGGATCCTTCTCCAAAACTTTCCTGAAACATCGGAAGAAATGTTTCCGCTTTAGAAAAGCTTCAGCAAGACTTCGATGTTATGCTGTGGTTTTTATACTTTTGCTTACTTCAGTGATACTTCCAGAAATGCTTCCTGGACCCGTCCCCGATAATTTCTTGAATGATCCGATGGAATTTTTCCAATACGCTTAAATAAAGCTTACGGAAATCTTCCACATCAAACATTGGATTTTATACTTTTGTTTACTGTAACGAATCTTCCGGAATCGCTTACAGGAGTCTTCCACGAAGCTTTCTTGAAACTTTGGATGGAAATTTCACTATATGCTTTAGGGAAACTTCATAAAAGCTTCCAGATCATACTTTGAATTGTCATATTTTTTTTACTTTAATGCAGCTTCCGAAAATGCTTACTGGACCCTAAATTGAGCTTACTGTTTCCAGATAAAAAATGTTCCATGATTTATTAATCGCTGATTAATATGACCATATCAACTATATCTTTGAATTAATAAAATATAAATTCTCGTTATTTCTTATTATTTTTAATTTATAATTTCATACTCATCAGTTTCTACAATTTAAAAAAATAAAATAAAAAAAATTTGCCCGAGGTTGGATTCGAACCAGGGTTCATAAGTTTACTGAACATCCATCTAGATCACTTAACGAATGACATCATTGTGAAGATCATATTGAAAATTACATATGATCATCGCCCCCTCCAGGGAATAATTCATTTATTTATGTTTAATTTGAGTTTAAAGGTATTTTGAGTATATAAGGGTTCAGGATGTATATGAATATTGCATTTGTTTTATATAAGATCGATTAAATCTTATTATTTGGCACATATAATATTTAAGTAATCTTTGGTAAAGCTTCTGGAAAGCTTGTACGTAATGATTCAAATTGAGACATTTTCTTCCGGTATCGCTTACAGGAGTCTTCCGTGAAACTTTCTTCAAATTTTGGATGGAATCTTCGCCCTATGTTTTAGGGAATCTTCACGAAAGCTTCCAGATCATACTTTGAAATGCCATATTTTTGCTTACTTTAATGCAGCTTCCGGAAATGCTTACTGGACCCTTCCCCGAAACTTTCCTGAAACATCGGAAGGAATTTTTCCAGTACGCTTTAGAAAAGCTTTAGGAAGACTTCGATGTCATTCTGTGGTTTTTATACTTTTGCTTACTGCAGTGAGGCTTCCAGAAATGCTTTCTGGACCCTTCCCAGACATTTTCTTGAAATATCCGATGGAATTTTTCCAGTATGCTTAAGGAAAGCTTCAAGAAAACTTCTATGTCAAACTTTAAATTTCATTTTCTTGCTTACTATAATGAATCTTCCGGAAATGCTTTCTGGTGCCTTCCGTGAAACTTTCTTGAAACATCGAATGGATTCTTTCCAGTATGCTTTAGGAAAGCTTTAAAAAAGCTTCCACGTCATACTTTGAATTTCACACATTTTGAAACTTACAACACAATCTTCCTTGAAGCATAATGTAAACTTTCAATGTAATATTCCGAAGTAACCTTGCTGAATCTTTATTAAATCTTTCTTTAAGCTTCCCGGAAGCTTCTCTTGGGAAACTTGACTGCAACTGTCACTGGGAAGGTTCAGAAAGCTTCCATGCTATGTGGCGTAATTCTGCCCAATATTGCCTCACATCAAAATGTCCGTTTTTCCATTGCAAGTTATATTTGTGATTTTAGCACAATGCACGATTGTAACATTTGTGCAACATTTTTACAAACTTGTTCAACATGCTTATAACCTTGAACAAGCTTGCGACTATATTGCATAAATGTTGTAATCGTGCATTATACTGAAATTACAAATATAACTTGCAATGAAAAAACGGAAATTTTAATGTGATGCAAATACTGCTCATAACTTGCAAAAATATTAGTAAAACAATGGAACACCGTTAATTTCCAGTAAGCTTAGATGTAAGTTACCTGAAAGGTGCCACGTAATCTTCCATATAAGCTTTACGAAAGCTTTAGGAAAGCTTTCCTATAATACTACAAATTAAAACTATTTTATAACTTCAACTTTACTTTCCAGTAAATTTACATGTAAGTTTCCTAGAAGGTACTACGTACCCTTCCGTGTAAGCTTTACGGAAGTTTTAGAAAAGCTTTCATGTAATTCTACAAAATAAAACTATTTTATAACTTCAACTTTACTTTCCAGTAAACTTTCATGCAAGTTTTCTGGAAGGTACTGCATACTCTACCGTGTAAGGTTTACAAAAGCTTCAAGAAAGCTTTCATATAACACTGCAGAGTAAAACTTTTTGAAAGTTTCATCCTTACTTTCCAGTAAACTTACATGTAAGTTTCCTAGAAGGTATTACGTATTCTTCCGTGTAAGCTATACGTAAACTTTCGGAATGTTTCCGTGTAATACTATAAATTAAAACTTTTTTATAACTTCAACGTTAATTTCCAGCAAGCTTGGATGTAAGTTTCCTGCAAGGTGCTACGTAGTCTTCCATATAAGCTGTACGTAAGCTTTAGGAAAGCTCTGCTGTAATACTACAAATTAAAACTTTTTTAAAACTTCAACTTTACATTCCAGTAAGCTTACATGCAAGTTTCCTGGAAGGTACTACGTACTCTTCCGTGTAAGCTTTACGGAAGTTTTAGGAAAGCTTTCATGTAATACTGCAGAGTAAAACTTTTTGAAAATTTCATCGTTACTTTGCAGTAAACTTACATGTAAGTTTCCTGGAAGGTACGGTGTACTCTTCCGTGTAAGATTTACGGAAGATTAAGAGAAGCTTTCATGTAATACTGCAGAGTAAAACTTTTTGATAGTTTCAACTTTACTTTCCAGTAAGCTTTCATGCAAGTTTTCTGGAAGGTACTGCATACTCTACTGTGTAAGCTTTACGGAAGTTTTAGGACAGCTTTCATGTAAAACTGCAGAGTAAAACTTTTTGAAAGTTTCATCGTTACTTTCCAGTACACTTACATGTAAGTTTCCTAGAAGGTACTACGTACTCTTCCGTGTAAGCTTTACGGAAGTTTTAGGACAGCTTTCATGTAATATTACAAATTATGATTCATGGAAACTTACAATGGAATCTTCTGGTAAGCTTAATGGATGCTTTTCATGTAATATTTCAAAGTAAGCTTACTGGATCTTTGTTGAACCTTTTGGGAAGGTTACCTAAAGCTTCCAATGGAAATTTGATTGTAACTTTCAGTGGGAAGCTTTCGCAAGCTTCCCTGCTATGTGGGTTATACAGACAAAATACTAGTAGCTTTACTGCATACTCTTAAGACGTGTTGATATTATAATCGTCAGATCAACAAATAATATATCTTCTTTCCTCTTGTGAATAAGTGATCGAACACAAATACTGGAAGAATATGTGATACTTATAGATCAAGTTGGAAAACAAATAATTATGTTAGGATGAATGTCTTCTTTTACCTATTCAATGAGTTAATCACAATCACTCAAATCATGATGCTTATACATCAAGCTAAAAAATCCGAAACTCTCATGTATGAAAATATGAACGTGTAACCATCTTCGCGTTAAGGGTCTGTTGGACAGATTACCATTTCTTTAGTGTCACTTCTCCTTCGATTATCTATACCTTCGATTTGACATAAATTCTCATTTTAATTTTAAGAAAAGAAAGTTATGATATCAATAAATAAATTGGCAAGTTTTTTGTTATAAAAAGTAATTGTTTTCAAATAAATAAATAACCGATTAAATTGAGGAAGGATTATAAATATATGTGTTCATATAAACACTCAATTAAATTGCAGCATGTGAAAAGGTGGATAGCCTGTGAAAAGGTACAGTCGGGTACAATTAAAACTTTGAATAATTGCGACTGCTGCCACGTTCTGTACATGTAATAGAATGGTATGATGTTCTTACATGACATTATCACATGACAAATGTGCCCATAATATGTAGTAATATCATGTTTGTCTAAAATTATTATGTAATTTAACAAGATTGTTTCGCATCATGAAAACTTTTTCATTTATTTATGGAAGCTACGAGCGGATGTACAATCTACTCTACTTATAGTAATTCAGTAAATGTATTGCTATCCTTATTTCATTCAAAATCTATGTCCAGGACGATTATATACAATTATATATGAGATTTAAATTCTGTTGATTTACATACATTTAAAAAAAAAACAGGAACAAATTCTATCATGTAGAACGCAATTTTTTGACGGAAAAACTTGCCGCGTCCTATCATAGATAATCGATGAACCACTAAATGTCAGTGTAATTAAGAATATCATAAAATTTTTAATATAGTTAATTTATCGTCCTATTATCCTATAATGCGTAATACTCAAATCATTATATTAAACTGTGAGACCAATGGCCTCAAATAATAATAAACAATGGAATTTTTTAATTAAGTAAAGATTTTAATTAAGTAAAGATTTGAAACTAAAAGCTGTAAACTACATAAATATTAATTTAAAATTTTTAAACTTGATTTATTTTCCAACTAGAGTCATAGAAATTTATTTTATAACATTTTTTTAATATGTAATAATAGTCACAATTATTTTTAATCAACTTTCTGCAATCTTCCGATAATACTAACAGAGGTTTGTAAAACATACATACAAATAACCAAAAATGAGCTTAGAATGATTGCAAGATTAAGTTTGAATTCTTCAAAAATTGGTCAAGGACAGTAATAAATACATATAGAATGAAAAATCGATTCAGAGATTTTTTAACGGTGTGTCATTAACAAGTTAATTTGGTTAACCTTGCATAATTTGAAGATGGTATACATCGTTATCTATGATAGGACGGGGCGGCAAGTTTTTCCGTCAAAAAATTGCGTTCTACATGATAGAATTTGTTCCTGTTTTTTTTAAATGTATGTAAATCAACAGAATTTAAATCTCATATATAATTGTATATAATCGTCCTGGACATAGATTTTCAATGAAATAAGGATAGCAATACATTTACTGAATTACTAAGTAGAGTAGATTGTACATCCGCTCGTAGCTTCCATAAATAAATGAAAAAGTTTTCATGATGCGAAACAATCTTGTTAAATTACATAATAATTTTAGACAAACATGATATTACTACATATTATGGGCACATTTGTCATGTGATAATGTCATGTAAGAACATCATACCATTCTATTACATGTACAGAACGTGGCAGCAGTCGCAATTATTCAAAGTTTTAATTGTACCCGATTGTACCTTTTCACAGGCTATCCACCTTTTCACATGCTGCAATTTGATTGAGTGTTTATATGAACACATATATTTATAATCCTTCCTCAATTTAATCGGTTATTTATTTATTTGAAAACAATTACTTTTTATAACAAAAAACTTGCCAATTTATTTATTGATATCATAACTTTCTTTTCTTAAAATTAAAATGAGAATTTATGTCAAATCGAAGGTATAGATAATCGAAGGAGAAGTGACACTAAAGAAATGGTAATCTGTCCAACAGACCCTTAACGCGAAGATGGTTACACGTTCATATTTTCATACATGAGAGTTTCGGATTTTTTAGCTTGATGTATAAGCATCATGATTTGAGTGATTGTGATTAACTCATTGAATAGGTAAAAGAAGACATTCATCCTAACATAATTATTTGTTTTCCAACTTGATCTATAAGTATCACATATTCTTCCAGTATTTGTGTTCGATCACTTATTCACAAGAGGAAAGAAGATATATTATTTGTTGATCTGACGATTATAATATCAACACATCTTAAGAGTATGCAGTATTACAATTACATGCAATAATTACCATTATTAAATACACTTCAAGTTGTTAAAAAGTATGCAAAATAATACTCCAGACAGTCAATATAAACTCCCATCTTGCTGGATTGCACCCGTATAACTAAAAGCAAAAAATAAACCAACAAAGAAAAAGGTCATTATGAACACAATTATTACTAATTAGTTTCCAATACTTATCTGAAAAATTTTTGTATTCTGCAGAAGCTCTTGCACTTTTACAACACCACTGAGATTATAAGCATTGTTACAGCAGCTAGCAGACTAACTGCACTGATCTAGTGTCTTCGATGAAAGACAGCTGTTTGGCTGCTTTTTGCTGCTTTACAGAAAATTCTACTATACCGATCAAACAGAAATCTTCATTCTCGACCGGACGCTGTGAGGTACAACCTGTTCGAGTGGCAAATTCAAATTTGTTGAATCCCTTCACTTTAACACATTGAGTTTATTAACATAAAATCACACATAGAAAAATTAATTTTACGGATTTTATTTATTTTACGGAAATAAATTCATAACTCATGAGAAAAAAACTGTTTGTAAAACGGTTTTTAAGTCATATTTTCAGTAAGATTTCTCATGAAATAACTCTGTAAAAAGTGTGGTAGAACAATCCTTTTCACAAGTTTGGCCTAATTAAAATATTTAAAAATCACGATTTTTCAAAAATTTACTTGAAACAGATTTATCAGTTTTTTGTCGATGTCTTCAAGGCAAATTTTTTTAGCAAAAAACGGCTTTCAGGACCATATTCTACGAACTATTAACTGTGAAATAAGTGAATAAAAAAAGTTAATATTTTCAAAGTTTTAACACTGTCATAACCCCTTAAAGAATTGCAGATCGATCACTATGTCCATGATTTGCTTTTGTGACTGTCCGTTTAGTTTGAGAAGCACCGATCGACTAACTGCTCTCTACAGGAGTAGCGCTTTTTATACGTATCTTCTGCAGAAACTCCATCTATCTTAGCTCCTGTAATCCAGCAAAACTTGTCGAGACGAGTCAATCTCCACGAGATTGTCATACTTAACATAAATTATGCAATTTACCACGACATTTAATGCATCATCAAATCTCACGTCGATTCTCACGCTACCTCTTCGAATGAAATTCCAATGACTGTCACAGTTAGCCGACAAGTCCAGTTTCAAATCAGAGACAAAGCATTGTGTGCGCTAAATGGATGTATTCCGTATTCCCGGGGATAGTAAATTCTATTGGCGCTTGATCGGCAAGTGACGAGATTGGCTTATACTACACCCAATGAGAGTTCTCGATGGCTGTTTGTGTCGGCGGTAAATCAAATAGCGACAGCTCCGACCTTAATGAGTCACAAGCGTCGTGTGCAGAAAAGCCATAATGCAGGAGAAAAAATTAACCTCCAAATGTATCTCGTTCTGTAAACTTCTTCTTCTTTTTCTTCTTGGTAGCAGTAGTAGTAGTAGTGGTACTTCGCTCAGTTCCGCGGCCGGTCTTTGACTGTGATTTTCACGCTGTAGACGCATTTTTATATGCAGAACCCTTACTTTTTCTCACGCTCAACCCCCTCTCCTCTTCCTCATCATTCTGCATTAGCATTTTATTCAATGCCGTCCAGCCTTGCGTTTGAGATTACCGCCACTCTCGGTAATACTGCGATTAAGTGAGACTTTCAGAGGCACACTCCTGACCCACACTCTTAGCGCCTCGCTTAATTAGAGGTAAGCCACTACGATATAGTCCCTTCTAATAGCTTCTAATACCAGCACCATTTTGATAATATCTTCGATCAATTGTGACGTAATTATTCCCACCATTACAACCGCCAACACCGCATTTGCGTTCTACCATAGGTATAGTCGTGCAGATGAAGAAGTACGGTGCGCAGTAAGTGCGAGAAAACATTGCCTGTGACATAAGGCTGACAGATACTGCTGTAAATCATGAGTAAGCTTAGGAAACCATTCATTAGGTTAGCTGGTCTGTTGCCGGTAACAACGTTTTCCTTTTTGCCATTACACAATAATAATTCATTGCTTTCAAAACCTAATATTTTAGATAACTTTTCGGATAAAGAAAATTCATGCATATAGTTAGCGCACTTGTCTTGACCACATGTGCATCTAACTTGAATATATCCCCCACACTGAATTTCAAATATGAGATGATCGTACAAAAGATTCTCGATATCGTGATAAACACTACATTTTATCTGACTAAGGGTCTTTGTATTCTCACTGGGATGTAACTCGTTGTCCGTGTAAATTTGTCGTGTAGCTGTCTTCACATTCACTACGCCCTCCATCTGGTCTCTCTGCGATACGTACTGGAAGGTGAAGGGTATTTATATTTCTGTGAGACCCACACACCAATTGCCGTGGAGAGAAAAATTTTGATAGGATAAGTATGTTTACTGCTGTTTCTGGACAAAACAATGTAGAATTAATCCCTCATTGTGATTGTTCTTATTGTCTTGAATATTAAGTAAATCTTTTTCGGGTACCCAAGAATTGAATTTTTCGGGATACCCCTTCTAGCTGACCAGATATTCTTTTCTCGCACCCATACCTCTACTCTCCAACATCTTGTCTATTTCGAAAGTCGCGCTGGACAAGTCATTATGAACAGCCACCTTCGTATGCTATCCGAAAGGCTGCCCGAGCATGACTGACTCGAACCAAGTCACCTACGCTGTATTTATGCTCATGATGACGTAGTCGTTTCCCACTATCGTATCGTCGTGCCAAATTTTCGCGTGCTCTACGGGCATTGTATATAGTCACACTAGATGGCGCCATTTTTATAGCACTATGCCACGAATTATTGTACGACTGTAGAATATTGTCGAATAAATTGATATAGCGCCTCGTGCCAAGATGTGTACAATAGCGCCACATATGCTCTTTCAGCGTTCTGATAAAACGTTCAGTAATGGCCGCATTCACGTCGGGATCGCGCACAGCACGAAAAATAATTTCCCGTTTTTTCAGAAAATTTTGTACTTCGCGTCCACTAAACTCTTTACCCCTTATCCGTTTGAAAGTATTTGGACGATCGGCCGTCGTTTCGCTTGATGATTCACTCCAGACCCTCGGCCATAGTCTTGGCCGATTTATTATGAAGTGGCTGTACCTACGCATACTTCGATAGGGCATCGATAACGACAAGCAGGTAGGCGTAATCGTCGTTGTATATCTTGAGAGTGCGAAAGTCAGTTAAATCAGCCTGACACAGCTCGTAGGGGCTGAATACCCGATAAGAGTGATGAGGAAAGTGAAATCGCACGGGTTTATGCAGCGTGTGTGTAGCTTGACTCTCGAGCCATTCTCTCACCTTCTTCCTGGGGTATTGCTTCCTCACAGTCTGCACGATTCTATCACTGCCTGTGTATGCTGTTGAAGCTGGGAGGTCATAGTATAATTCTTCGAGTTTAGACTCCATGCCCGGGCTGTCCTCTACCACTGACTGACTTCCTCTACCTCTTGCGTGGACGTTTAAAGGTTTTCTTGATTTTTCGATAAACCTTATCTAATGTGATTTTATCGGCCATCCATAAAACAGTTAGCAGAGCAACTCTTTTTTCCTCTCTGTTCAACGACTCGGATCGCATACACGAAAAAGCACGCTCTGTAAGACGTCGATTGGCTCGAGTATGTCCGTCACTACCGTCACTACCATCATTGAGCGAATAGTCAATGACATACTCGAGAGAGGCTCTGTCGAGGGGATTTATGCCGGCCTCACCACGTGCTAGTCTCTCCTCGAGATGAGTGCCTGGTCCGAGAAATTGATATTCCGGTATATGCTTTTCAAACGGTATTATATTAATTAGCATATCCAATACACTACCACCACCACTGCTAGTAGATATTTGGGGCATTATGTGTCCAGGTCCATACGTTCCCATTTCACTCTATTGGAGAGAGCAGATTCTTTGAGCAATTTTTTCGTAGGTGGCGCAACAGAAGCTATCGAGGAATTTGCTAGAGAAATGCTGGTATTGATGCGTTTTCTTTTACCACTAACACGAGCAATGAACCCCAATTTTTTCAATGTCGGTGCAGTCGATGCTTCTTCTTCTTCTTCTTCTTCTTCTTTTTCGTCAGTACTTACCTCACTGGCAGTTGACAGGCACACCGAAGCAGCGGGTGTACGATAAGCTATCGTTGAGGTAGACAGTAGTCACAAATTAGGGTCCTTGCTACTCACCCCCTGCTGAACTATCGTCTCTTCCAGAGTAGCAGTGGCCAAATCAGAATAAAAATTTTGATTGCCCACAAATTCCACGTACGCTCTACGAAGTACACGGACAAACTGTTCGAAATGGCGAGGAGGTGCTCGCTTTTATGTACTTCTCAGAGTCTCGTTCACCAAGTCTACGATATTGACACCTCGTTCACGAACGCTATCTAGCAGCACATCACCAACGTTATTCCAGGCAACATTACCAGATCGACGCAGACTGTCAATAATATTGGCGTCATTTTTACGATCTCTGTGGTACACTCTTTATTATTTGCTGACCGGCTAATAACGTATCTTTTTTATCTATATTAGCAGTAGTGAATGCTGGTGTTGCTTGACCAGTAATTTCGTTATGTATATTGTCATCATCATCATCATCAACATTATTATCATTGTTATCATGAGAGTTTGCGTGTCTGTAGTGCAAGAAACATTGCAAGACCTACTGGTATATTGACCATTTTTAGCGATCATTCGTAATGTCCCGCGAATGCAGAATTTTGCTCATCTCGTTATCGAGTCGTCACAGCTCGGAGCCCGAAGTCTGAACGGTGCCCAAAGATGCCGAGTCACCGCCATCGCCATCACTTTCTCGCTCGCATTAAAGTTGCTGCTGCTGCTGGTATTGTCGCACACTCTCGATACACTTTTGCGGCACCAAAATTATTTTTTTAGTATGTTCCATGCTGATAAAACAGGTTTCACTATTGCCCGTATAAGATGTTACGCCTTAATTAGACGTCTTTTGCATACCTCGACCTTCTGTCCTGGCGCTGCCATTTTGTGCAGTAGCATCGTGTGTTTGCATAATTTGCTTCTTTGGCATTTTCTCAGCGGTACGTTTCCACGGAGAATATTTAGTACACACTTGGCGAGATAAAGAACAGGTTTGCGACAAGTCTGGCGCAGAAAATCCACGCGTTGCCGTGGGTCGAGATGACAATACAGCACTCTCAATGTATCGATATATTTTCTCGGAATGGAATAGTGATGATGCTGCTGCTGTTGCTGCTGCTGCTGCTACATAAATGATGTTGCTCCGATCATTACAGACAAACGACTGGCACATTGTCGGCCTGCGAGGTGCTTTTATGCTGTCTGCGTACCACATACACATACTGATCTCGGTCGTGCGGGAAGATGCACGCACGATAGTGACAATTTTCCGGCGTGTCCTACTTCAAGTCGAGTAGCAAATAGTGATAGAGCTGCGACGTAGCATCGCTGTAGACTTCCTGCAGAAATTTCGGATCTTCCGGACAGAGCTGGCGTGCCAGATACTGAATCTGCGAGCGATCGCGAGGATTCTTAAAAATCACAATGTAATTCGAGTTCAGCGTTTCATCATTCCCCGATAAAAAAAAACACGCTAAGACTGTAATGATGGCTGGCCTTGACAAACAGATTGACCACACTCACGCTGGCCGACTCGCGCATCAGTTCGTCGAGTTTGGATCGCTCGGGATCCCCACTGTAATCCTTCGTATTTGCCAATCCCTCGCGAAATTCAATGCTATCGGCAAAATTCTTGTATGAGGGCTGCCACTCGGTGTAGTAGAGAAATACACGCTAAAAGCGGGTATCGCTCATTACGTTAATGTGCTTGAGAAAGTTGGCGATGAATACGGTCTTGCATCACGAGGTGGGACTGCATATCATACACGTTCACGTGTGTCGCCAGCAAACATCCATCGCTGCTCGTGAATCACCACAGACTAACACCCCGAGCCGCACAGCCCGCGAGATTTATAGGATGCGAGACACACAAGACCACAGCCGGCTGCGGGGGCCCCTCTTGCGCGTACGCGCGCGCGGTTGTCGAGTTTGCCGAAGGCAAGATGCGAGGCTTCCCTACTCGGAAGCTCAGTTGCGCGTGCGCGCTGCAAGGCTGCGGAACGGTCATCCATTTGACTCGCGTACCCCAGGAGCCTTGCGAAGCGTGCTTCGCGTGAGCTGACTAGCCCCCGCAACCTTTCCTTTATGTGAGTGCGAGGAACGTTGGCTAGGGGGCAAGTGGTGTGTTAGCTCTTAAATCATTAATAATCAAGGTAAATTTTAACTTTTTTTATTTTTTCATATTCTTACAAAACCGTATGGATAGCTTGAATGCAAGGTTTTATTACAATTATAATATTAAAAAATAAGTGAAATTGAAAATAGAATTCTTGATATAATTACCTAATTTGCAAAACAACTTTCGTGTTTTACATTATTAGGACGGACCAGAAAAAGGATAAATCGCATATGGCGCTATAAATTTAAAATTAGAAAATTAAATCAATAATGTAAAACACGAAAGTTGTTTTGCAAATTAGTTCTAATTTCAATTTCACTTATTTTTTAATATTATAATTGTAATAAAACCTTGCATTCAAACGATTATACAGCCACTGAAGAGGGGATAAAAATATCCCGAAACGTTTGGCAAATTTTTTAATAAACAACTTGGCTCGAAGAGACGCATCAATTTTATTCCACACTATTCCATCATCGAGCGATAGAGTCATTATTAAACGTATGGATAGCTCTTATCGCTAGATACAAAGCATCGCTTAGTGTAAATAGGTTCGAAAATTTTACCCTCCGAGCGTGTTATCACGTGAAATTTTGTGCACCTCATGGAGTCGAATGTGAGAAATACTGGCGGTATCTCACCACTCGCTAGCTTTTGTATACAATTAAAATTAATTTTCTCGCTCGCCGATGCATCCAATCGGATACCCTTAACTTTGCAGTCAGACGATTTTACGCCCGTGGGCGTTTGATACTTGTAAGCGTAGAATTTCGGACCACCCGAGAAAGTTTGGTGATGTACGTGCCGACACCGTAGCCCGCCAGCTCATCGGTCAGCTGACCCAGAAATGGATCCGTTACCGACTCGTACTCGCTACTATTCTCCCCTCTACTCATATACACTATGGAATCTGTGTCGTAATAGAGCACGCGTTTATCCAATGGCTCTAGCTCGGCAAAAAGCTTAAATTCGGCTAGCACTGTTGTGTAAACCGCGATAACCACGTTAGCTGGCGATGCTTCAACCTCGACGTCTTCGTCTCCTCGATAAGACCAGCTGACGTAAAGAATTTCATCTTTGGCCGGTAAAACAGAGGACACTACTTTACCCGCACTGGTCAGCAGTTCAAAGAGTCTCTCGGGATCACGAACTATTTCCGTCTTTGTCATATTGTCCTGCTGATCAAACCTTTCTCAAAGCGAATTCAGACATAGCTTTGCTACGGAACGCAGGCCGAGATTAAATTTTATGGGACTGTTGTCCATTGTCACGCCTTCCTCGCGCTCAATTTTCTCGAGAAATGAGTCAATGGCTGCCTGATTGGTGCCATCGCCACACTCTGATGGATAACCCGAGGCATCTTTTCTGTAAAGAATTTATCTATGTACTCGCAAAAGAGACCGCCTTGTCGGATTCCTTTGTCAAACTGCGTGACTTTTTACGCCCAAATTTTGAATACCCTCGTGACAACAGAGCCGAATTCCACGGCTTTTTTCAGCTCGTCGGCCACCCACGTCCCGACAAAAACGCACTCTCTCGCGTCTTCGTGCTCGCAGTCCGACTGAGATAAGGTCTCGGCGCACGACCGACACAGCGAAAACAGCAGCTTATTATGCATACGTACGGGCAAAATCAGATGTTAGAGGTTCTTCGGTGGTAATACGTCGCACATGATTAAACTGTCAATACTGCTAATGTCATTGTTGCCACCGACAATTTGCGTGCGCTCAGTTTCACCGACATAGAGTTTCGGATGACCATTGAAATATTGACCGTACTTGCAGATGTACGGATACAAAGAGCAGGCATCTACGGATTTAATTTTTTCTCCCACCCGCATATCGTACGATTTGATAGTGTTGTCCGTCCGGCCACCGAAAAATGCATCTCGCGGATTGAGCGGTGTATGCCAGCCCCGCGTAGCCTCTCTTACATATGACGACATGTTTTCGTTCTCGCTGTACTCGCGTTTAACATCACTCTCCCACTTCTCGATTAAACGATAGCCGTGCCTTTGGATTTTCGCCAAAACTCTGAGCGTTCTCTCGTACTGCTTGTCCAAAGTCTCACCACCATTCACGCCCGGTAAATCGCGACCGGCTGTGTAACAGTAAACACAGCCGTGCTAGTAGCCACCGTGAAATTGTAGCACCACCTTCTCGCCATTTTCCAATTCGCAAAAGCCTTTCACGAGAGGGCCCTCGGCCAGTCTCTTTTCACGCGCATTCACAGAGTGCTGTATTCGCCAACACGTCGCGTGCTCCATTCATGTAAGCCATTGAGCTGCTATTAACGATTACTTATTGGCCCGACGATAGCCACCGGCCGGTATAATACCGATTGTATTTTTTCATAAAAATACCTTGCGAAATACTTGCATACAGGAGGACGCTATTGTGACGCATTCCTCGAACGGATCTATCGATCCGCACTCAATGAACGTCTTGCGTAACGCAAGGCACGCCAGTTGTAATATCTTAACATCCTGCTTGCAGTACTTTACGATTTCGTGCAGAAAGCCGATCACATAATTTTATTCTCATTTGTCAGCATATCACTCTAGGAATGCGTGCCTCAACACTCATCAAGTTCCGTGAGAAAGTCTCAATAGGTGGCATTTTACCCACGTAATTCTGATTTTTCGGCGTGTTGAATAGATGGGGGAAGGTACCTTTCTCCTGGTCGTTGCCTAGTCCGTAGGCTTTCCGCAGAGCGCTCATGGCATATGCAAATACTTGAGACTGTCGAGGAACTTCATGCGTCATGGCGTCTCGCCAAAGTCCTTGTGTTCAATCAGATGTTTCAAAATAAATTGTGCATCAAAGCCCTGAGCATTGTAGGCTATTCAAATGACCAACCCGATATTTCTTTTACGCGCCAGAACCAAATCAATCAACTGCTTGACCAGCTCATCCGCGAACACGTACTCCCCGTACCACCACACGTACCCGTTGCCCGCAAAAATTGCACGACTCTGAGGTATTTTCGTCGTGCAGACACGCGCTGCACACTTGCTGTACAACGCACAGTTTCACAACGTGTATGCGTGTGCTATCATCGCCGACCACAGTATCCGACTGCTGGGTCTCATAATCATAAAATACTCTCTTACAGTACTGCTCTGACGTGTTGCAGTAAGAAGGTGCATAAAGCATAAGTGTCCGATTGGTTGTCTACGGCTACATATTTTACAATAGATATCATCGCACACATGTGCGGATGTATTACTAATTCTAATAGTTCTATAACATCTGGAGCAGATCTTCAAACTTTTGCATACCGTATGTCCTTTATCAAACGACTCGGTTTTTAGATGATTGAGATAACAGGTCTGGTCGAAAAACATTCATGTGCATCGCGGAGACTCTGAACGCACGCCAGACTATGAGTCACTCAAGCAAGGTGGGTTCTGCAGACAACTACGACATCGATTTGGACATCGATGCTTCCAATCACTTACGATTTTCCTATTGCAAAACAAAAAATAACCCCGACTACCAGCTGCCGCTAACAATTGAAAATAGGCTGATAGTGCCGCGTTCTCATAATACATAATGTGCAGAGTATATCCGACTGTATTCCCGACATTGTAGACATACTCGCTACCATCGTACAATGGCTTATCACCACGAGCAAATTCTTGAAACGAAAACACGACTATAGACACATCTGAACCGGCGTAATACTCCTGAAATAGATTTATCCCTGGTAGACCGCAGCCAGTTTCGGGTACGATGACTTTAGCGCTATTACAAATCTTTAGAGCCCTGTCTTTTTGAAATTTGCCATTGCCTTGTCTGACTTTATCCCACATTTTCTGCAGATATCCCGTGCGAGCATCACCACAAATGGCGTGTATATGCGCGCTCACCGATTACCGAGTTACCGATACCATATTTACTGTGATCATCAGTACGTCATCAATCTCAAGTCCGTCATTACTTTGCGAAACGCTTTCCAAGAGTTCGAGTATATCGCTTACAAGCAATTCTCGCTCTTGCCTATACGAAATCCAGAAAACGCCGTGACGAAACTGCGCCGAGTTTATAGATATGTCGATAAAGTCGGTGGGTCTAGTATCCTTACACACGTACCTGTGGATCTCTTATAGACCGCTACTCAGCCACTCTGAGGGGTCTATGTTGAATAGCGACGGCCGACGCATACTGATGATCGCCTCACGACCATTTGGACAAAATATCCAATAGTATTTTGTATGCTCTTAATGAATTATGATATACCGCCACATTGGTTCTTCACCACCACCACCACCGCTACTACCACCATCCTCCTGCAATTAATTGTCTATTTTTTACATGTGTAATCTGCCATTTACGGTTGCTACTGCTATCATTGTCAATAACGCATGAAGTGCTTACATGCAGTGGTCTTGTCATCGTCACCACCATCCGTCATTAGTCCTGATGTCTCGTCGTCACTTAAAGTGCTAGAACTTGAAGAGTAGGGGGAAGATTGCGATGATGACGATGTATCGGAGACTACACCATCCTCATATTCTTCTTCTTTTTTTGGACCGCTGATCCCCATGTTGATGTTAGCATCAATGGTATCGTCGTTATTGCCATGATTCTCCTTAATAGGTCTTACCATGTACGGCGCAGATGGCTCTGGAGTAGTGATCAACGCTGCATCAATCTCCATAACTTCCGCAGTCGTGATCACTTTTGATTCGCTTGAATTCGGAGTAGCAATCGAAGAAACAGTGGATGAAAGTATGTGTGAATATGTGTATAACACAATATTCAAAGACTTTATCCCTCGGTGTTTTTTAATATTATATAAAAGAGTCTATCGATCTCTCCGAGGCAAGTGTTGGGAAAAAGGTAAAAATTAATTTATACCATTTTTCCTTTTGTTTCGACGTTTCGGTGAACACTGTCACCCTCTTCAGGAAACTGTCAATTTATTTCAATAAATAAATAAGCACAATACAATTATAATGTGTGACAAATTATGACTTACATATAGAGGAGCACAACAGCCTATAGATCGAAATGTGTTTCTTCCCCGGCCAATCTTAGGCGGGGGAAGGAGAAGCGAGAAGCAAGGAGACGGACTATTATTGTTCCGGCTTCCTCGACTACTGTTTCAATAATAAGGAAACAATAGGTGTAGCCAAACGCTTTTATATCAGCGAGGAGTCTCGCTAATTTTCGAGCGGTCTGTTTACAAGTGACGTCAATGCTCGCCGCTCTCATGCATGTTTACAAATTTTTAAATTCGTCTATAATCCGTTTTTCAATCGGTGTAATAACTGTGTGTACACATTTCGATCTATAGGCTGTTGTGCTCCTCTATATGTAAGTCATAATTTGTCACACATTATAATTGTATTGTGCTTATTTATTTATTGAAATAAATTGACAGTTTCCTGAAGAGGGTGACAGTGTTCACCGAAACGTCGAAACAAAAAGAAAAATGGTATAAATTAATTTTTACCTTTTTCCCAACACTTGCCTCGGAGAGATCGATAGACTCTTTTATATAATATTAAAAAACACCGAGGGATAAAGTCTTCGAATATTGTGTTATACACATATTCACACATACTTAAACATGGACCGTGGATCTTCGCCGGTCTCAAACCGCTTCTCTTTCGACAACATCAAGGACAAATATAGAGAGGACGCACGACAATACCTAAAGACATGGATAACGCTGCAAAGGGATTTAACGAGAGCCAGATCCCAACGACAATTTTTGCTGCGCTGCAGAACGTTCGACAAACAACCGACGCATATCACAAATATTTCAAGTAACTTGAACCATTTTACTTTCCATAGTAACTCGGGAAATGATAAATTTTACAAAATTGTACAAAATCTTCACAGAAAAATTTTCAATCTTGAAATTGAGGATATTTGTATCCATATAGAATTTTTAGAGTCAGAAGTTAAGAAATTAAATGAATTTTTACAAGAAAAAATACCAAAACAATTGTTACAATACATTATAAATAATCAAGATACTCTTAACATAAATTATAGAAGTAGACTTAATTGCACACACGAAAACAAGTTTAATTCTTTGTTGATCAAAACAAATGTACACTCGAGTCATGAAAAATGGTTTAAAAATCTCACAGACGTAGATATTCCAGCGAATGTTATATCTGTAACAGCATTAGGACGAAAATTCAATCCTAATTGTGACCTTAATGAAAATCTTATTTTTGAATGCATAAAAAACTTAGAAACTTCAATTACATATAATAGTATTCCGGAAAACCTTGCAAATAATATTAGAAGCACATTATTAAATAAAATTACACAGTTTCACAATAAAACTAGACACAAAACAATAGAAGAAAAAATCTTTGAACATAAATTAACAGAGACAAATGATTTCATTAAGAGTCACAAAGATATTATGTTTACCTTTGCGGACAAGGGTAACACGACGGTTGCAATGTACAAGAACGATTACATCGAAAAAATGGAGACTCTTCTAGCAGATAGAGATACTTACACTACGGTTAAGAAGAATCCGCTGTTAAAATTACAGGCAAAGGTGAAAAGCTTTCTAAATGTTTGGAATGATAATGGTTTTCTTGGGAAAAAATATAGTAGACATAAACTTACTCAAACGGACACGATTTTACCAAAAGCATATGGATTACCAAAAATCCACAAAAAAGATTATCCGTTGCGACCTATTATTTCAACAATAGGATCACCTACATATTTTTTCTCAAAGACATTATTCAAAATTCTACAAAACAATTTAGATAAGCCAAAATCCTATGTAAAAAATAGTTTTGAATTAATCGAAAAAATAAAACATGTGAATGTTCCGGCGGACCACTGTATTATAAGTCTTGACGTAAAATCACTATACACAAATATTGACAAAGCATTAGTAAAAATTAGTACCGAAAAGAGATACACGCGAATAGCTAGAGGTTCTGACATTCCACTCGATGAAATATTAGCAGCATGTGAGTTACTTATGGAGAATACGTTTTTTCAATTTAACAATAAATTTTACAAACAACTTTTTGGTACTCCAATGGGCTCTCCGATCTTGGGATTATTCGCTGATTTAGTCATGGATGATCTCGAGACGGACTGCATTTCAAAACTTTCGTTTAAACC
Organism: Philotrypesis tridentata; assembly: GCA_018906965.1. Classification (NCBI taxonomy): domain Eukaryota; kingdom Metazoa; phylum Arthropoda; class Insecta; order Hymenoptera; family Pteromalidae; genus Philotrypesis; species Philotrypesis tridentata. The sequence goes on along the minus strand of JACCIB010000763.1, from coordinate 6,106 downwards.
GACATTTTTTTACCGTTACGTGGATGATATTATTACATGCATCCCGAAAACAAAAATTAATGAAACACTTAATATATTTAATTCATACAATAGCCGGTTACAATTTACACACGAAATTGAAATAAATGACTCCATAAGATTCTTAGACGTTTTGTTGGTAAAGAATAATGGCAAAATAATGATTGGTACACGAAACCCACCTTCTCTGGTAGATTTTTAAATTATCATTCACAATATCCTGAATCTTAAAAAATCGCCATGGTGTACAATCTTATTGATAAAGCTATTAAATTATCGGACAAATGTTTTCATAAGAAAAACATCAATATTGTAAAAAAATTACTAGCTGAAAATAATTATCCTGTCAACTTTACCAACAAATATATAAAAAAACGTATTGACAAAATAAATTCAAATGCACAATACCAACGTTGCAATAACGACACAAATTTTAAAAACATTGTTAGTTTACCTTATGTAAAAGGGTTTTACGAACAAATGCAACATTCTTTAAAAGAGAAATTTATTACAACAGTGCCGAAAATACACAATCATATGTGTAATATTATAGTTAAAGGCAAAGACAAAAGGGAAAAACAATTAGAAAAGAATGTTGTATACAAGTTGCAATGTAATGATTGTACGGCTACATATGTGGGCCAAACCAAGAGAAGTGTGTGTACACGTATTGAGGAACATAAAAAATCTAAAAACAACGTCATACACGAACATAATAGTAAATTCAATCATAGTTTCAATTTTGAAAAAATAAATATTAAAGATAAAGAAAGTAATTTAAATAAAAGACTTATTTCAGAAATGTTACACATAAAAATGCAGGATAATGGTATCAATAAAATGGAAGATACACAGAAACTCAATAACGTGTACACACACTTATTACACCGATTAAAAAACGGATTATAGACGAATTTAAAAATTTGTAAACATGCATGAGAGCGGCGAGCATTGACGTCACTTGTAAACAGACCGCTCGAAAATTAGCGAGACTCCTCGCTGATATAAAAGCGTTTGGCTACACCTATTGTTTCCTTATTATTGAAACAGTAGTCGAGGAAGCCGGAACAATAATAGTCCGTCTCCTTGCTTCTCGCTTCTCCTTCCCCCGCCTAAGATTGGCCGGGGAAGAAACACATTTCGATCTATAGGCTGTTGTGCTCCTCTATATGTAAGTCGTAATTTGTCACACATTATAATTGTATTGTGCTTATTTATTTATTGAAATAAATTGACAGTTTCCTGAAGAGGGTGACAGTGTTCACCGAAACGTCGAAACAAAAGGAAAAATGGTATAAATTAATTTTTACCTTTTTCCCAACACTTGCCTCGGAGAGATCGATAGACTCTTTTATATAATAACAGTGGATGAAGTTTCACCTACACTGCAAATGGTCGCGTCTTCCGAAGATTCGTGTGACTCTGGCTTCTCTTCCCACATCACCTCATCTATCATGGTATCTCCTTAGAGATCAGATATCATATTATTGAGATCTGTAAAACGTTAACATTTACATATATCTCTAGTTGACTAATATGAATTTGAAAAGTTTTGAATTATCTGAAATCAGTTGATACTGGTGCATGATGTCCTTGACTTGCCAAGCCGACTGCATTCCACGACGCTAGATACTCTCGCCAAAACACGAATAATATCTGCCTCGCTCTCCAAGAAACCGCGAGAACTCAGCAGGGTATAAGTGAACTCAAATTTTAATATGTAAGAGCTTCCTTCTTTCATAAAATATTCATCCAAGAAATGAATATGTTGATTTCATTTAAGACAATTTTATTCCTTTTTCGATTATATATTTGTTATTTACAGTTTAATAATACAACTTATGAAAGATTCTAAAATATTCCCTAGCCGTAAATCATTTTGAAATATTCATGCCTTTGATGAACGTTGTATGAAAGTAAGTCTAAAACGATTAACATTCACAATTTCACGAATAAATACGCAATTCGGTTGAAGGAAGCTCTTAGATATTAAAATTTGAGTTCACTGATATCGTGATGAGTTCTGGCCAAACACATCACACCATGAATTTTCTATTATGAAAGTCAAGCAGCTTTAACGCGCTAGCGGTGATCTTTCCAAAGTGCCTCGCTACTATAGCGAGAAAAATAGATGGAGAGGGGATCTCTTTCAAGTGGTTTTGGCACCATCGAGAGTGTGAACAAATATGTACTTGACCAAAGTGACATTGACGAGAGGTCTCAGAGGTCAAGAACATATTTGTTTACATTCGCCATGGTGCCACCATACTACTCATATAAATACGGACGGTGCCCCAAGGCGAGGCACTGAAGTCTGAGTCGTGAAATAAGGCGACGTTTTGTTCGTTTGCCGACCCGCCTGTATTATCTCGAAGCGTGAGGAAGTCCTATCCGAAATATGCCCCAACGAGTAACCATCATCGACTCCAAAGACACAGATATGTAAAGATGCAGGGAGAACTCCCGACCCAGTGGCAAGCACCGTCGAGAGATCATCGTAGGATCGAGCTCCCGAGTTGCAGCGCGAACCTAGTAGTAGATGATACACCAGCGCACACTTACACTTGTACACCTGAGTATCACCAAGTGTTTGTGCGGAAACTGCATATGTGTTTGAACCTCGCGCCCCTCTTCGTCCGAGCACCCGCACGCCACCGAGAGGACACCGAGGGAAACTCCCCTCCCCGCCACACGGACCCTCAGCGAGGCCCTCCCCCCGACAGAGCCAGTAGCGTACCAACGTTGAACGTGTAACCAACCCTTTGGATCAACAGAATATACACACATCAATTACAAATGACGTCTACTCATTTCTCCCCGATTCCTCACAAACATGGTCCTTCGAGCCGGATTCAAGGCAGTTCATAATCAATCGAGAACAACAGATCAGAGAATACCAGAAGCACACGGGAGACTAGGATCAGTACGTCTAGAAGTGCAAAGTGCGTGACCGGACCGGTGATGGCCAATGAGAAAATGCGCGACCAGAGCCTAAAAGTGCGAAGTGCGGGAGTGGACCGGTGATAGCTAATGAGAAAGTGTGCGACCAGTACACTATAGGCACGCATGCCGTATACGGATTGCATGCTGCCCGGAAGAAGAAAAAAGAGCGCGCATCTCCAGGACCCACGGCGAGTCGAAACATGGCGGAAAACGAGAGCCCGCTCTCCCCATCGGACTTTCAACGTCAAGCGAAGCGAAGCACATGGCGGAAAACAGGACGCTCACCCCCACTTCCCAGTTTCCCGCCGTTGCGGAGCGGTCCGAGCAGCGATCTTCTTCCGCTCTCGCTCGCGCGCGCCATCCCGTCTTGCTCTCTCTCTCTCCCCCTTCTCCTTCTCACGGGTCCGACGATGCAGAGCGCTTCGAACGGCGAGCTTCTTCTGCTCTCGCTCGTGCGCACCACCTCGTCTCTCTCTCTCTCTCACGGGCCGATGACGCTGAGTGGACCGAGCGGCGAACTTCTTCCGCTCTCGCTCGCGCGCCTCACCCCACTCTCTCCATCTCTCTCCCTCTCTCTCTCTCACTCTCTCTCTCTCTCTCTCTCGTCTCCTGCTCCCTTTCACGGGCCCCATGACACCGAACGCTCCGAGCGGCGAACTTCTTCCGCTCGCGCAGCTCTGGCTCGTCCGCTTCTCGCCGTCGGCGCTCTCTCTCTCATACTCGCTTCAGTAGCGCCCCCGCCAGGCCTCTGGACCGAGCGGCGAACTTCTTCCGCTCTCGCTCGCGCGCCACACCCCACTCTTTCTTTCTCTCCCTCTCTATCTCTATCTCTCTCTCTCTCTCTCTCTCTCGTCTCCTGCTCCCTCTCACGGGCCCGACGACACCGAGGGCTCCGAGCGGCGAACTTCTTCCGCTCGCGCAGCTCCGGCTCGTCCGCTTCTCGCCGTTGGCGCTCTCTCTCTCTCTCTCATACTCGCTTCGGTAGCGCCTCTGCCAGGCCTCTCTCGCCGATGGAACTAGAAAAGAAAACTGAAGTCTCATCCACTTTCGCAGTCGGCGCGCTCTCGACCGTTTGTACATCTTCCTATCTCTCCGACTCAAACCCCCATCACCGACGGAATTACACCCGCTTTCGCAATCGGCGGTCTCTCGCACGGTCCCATTGCAATAGGCTTCCCTGTGTTCCATGAGTAGTTGAGTACGGGGCCTCGCTCTGTCACAAGAGCAGCCCGTACAGGTCGTCAATCGCTGCATGCGGTTCGGGCCTCGCTCTGTTATACGAGCAGGCAAGCTGCATTCGGTCAGAGTACGCGGCCTCGCTCTGTCACAGGAGCAGCTCGTACAGGTCGACAATCGCCGCATGCGGTTCGGGCCTCGCTCTGTTACACGAGCAGGCAAGCTGGATGCGGTCAGAGTACAGGGCCTCGCTCTGTCAAAGGAGCAGCTCGTACAGGTCGACAATCGCCGCATGCGGTTCGGGCCTCGCTCGGCTACACGAGCAGGCAAGCTGCATTCGATCAGAGTACGCGGCCTCGCTCTGTCACAAGAGCAGCCCGTACAGGTCGTCAATCGCCGCATGTGGTTCGGGTCTCGCTCTGTTACACGAGCAGGCAAGCTGTATGCGGTCAGAGTACGGGGCCTCGCTCTGTCAAAGGAGCAGCTCGTACAGGTCGACAATCGCCGCATGCGGTTCGGGCCTCGCTCTGTTACACGAGCAGGCAAGCTGGATGCGGTCAGAGTACAGGGCCTCGCTCTGTCAAAGGAGCAGCTCGTACAGGTCGACAATCGCCGCATGCGGTTCGGGCCTCGCTCGGCTACACGAGCAGGCAAGCTGCATTCGGTCAGAGTACGCGGCCTCGTTCTGTCATCGGAACAGCCCGTACAAGTCGCCAATCGCTGCATGCGGTTCGGGCCTTGCTCTGTTACACGAGCAGGCAAGCTGCATGCAGTCAGAGTACGCGGCCTCGCTCCGTCACAGGAGCAGCCCGTACAGCTCTGCTTTCAGTCGCCTCGAGGTACCCCAGCCCTGCGAAGGATTCGTCAAATTCACGCAGCGCATCGGACACTGGAAGAAGCGCCACGAACTGACCTGAAATCAAGGGACAACGAGCGCTATAAGCGCTTCCTCAACGCAGAACACTGTAGAGACTCCAACAGCCAATAAATCTCCACTCCTTCCCCCAAGTCAAATACGCCGACATCGAGAGAACTTGGTCAGCAGTACATTTCGGAGGAACGGCTTCGCTCTGTCACACGAGCAGCCGCCCTGGAGTTGCATGGGTCGGAGACGCGGCTCGGCTCTGTCACACGAGCAGCCCGTTCGACAATAGGCTTCGCTCGGTCACACGAGCAGCCGTCCTGGAGGTGCATGGGCCGGAGACGCGGCTTGGCTCTGTCACGCGAGCAGCCCGTTCGGCGAGTCATTTCTCATGGTGGCTGTGCCGAGATGCGTCGGCTTTTGATTTAAGATCGCCGCCTTCTTCAACTGCGGCAACGCGGAGACGACGACCATCGAGGAAGCGCCTGGTAGCACTGCTGTCCGCAACACGAGAAAATAATCGGGCTCAGATGACACAGAGGCCATTCCTCTACCTTTGTCATCATTGTTGAGGCACGCACGCTCGCGGACCAGAGCTATACGTGTCAAGCCAGCTGAGGGGACTGCTGAGAGACGGCGAGCTCGTTCACCCGCACGACAGGAGATCAACGAGTTATCGATGACTAGGATCGACGAACTAATCCCGGCGCGAAGACAAGTTTTTTTTTTATTTAAACTCGTGTTCTGATGCTGCTGATAATAGCCAGGAGCTCGATGAGCACCTGAGCTCAGACTGTTTGAAATTTCAGGTGCAAGGCATCATCAGTAGCAGGTGAACACGCGCCACCACTCCAACATCAGCGGGGGCATTGAGACGAGTTCCGACAACCCCAGCAGCGGCGGCAGTAGCGGAGACGACACCTCATCACTCCTACGCGGCTGCGACTCACCATCCCTGCCACGAACATCGGCCAACCGAGTAACACCGCTGTCGCATCGCTAGGCGGGCGACACCTCACCATTCCCACAGCGGGCGGCGACTCACCTCCTTGCCACGAGCCTCGGTCAACGAGTAACACCTCCGTCGCATCGCCACGGCGAAGCGAG